>JAHIAM010001711.1:0-125586 GCA_021605205.1 Aegilops longissima
ATATAATCCCCATTACAGGTCAAGTCAATCATTCTCTAATTTTTTAGAGCAAAAATAACCCATAAAAACATAGTCTACAAATTAGCAAAACAAGGATCCCAAGGTTTATGTAATTGCCATGAGAGGTCACTATAGAGATATAATATATATATCTATAATGACCATGTCATGGCATTTAAATGAAGCTTGAGATATGCAACTTCCCACCGGGTCACCCATCCTTGGACTACTCCAGCCCGAGCACGCTTACCTTCTGCGTTCTATTCGACTAGGCTAGCGGATGGGAAGCCGCCCCTTGCTGATAAGAATTGCATCCTTGCCATTAAGGCGTTTCACGCTGGTCACGCTATAGGACCTACTCCCTCCTATCACACACATTTGTGCTTTTAGATATTTACATGGCCAGTGTGTCGCCGCTAGCCTTCAATGAGCACTGACACTGGTAGTAGGAAAATGATGGGAGAAGAGGCGGGAAACCGATGAGAGGAGTGGCGAGAAACCGTAGCCTGTTTAGAAAACCTAGTAGAGAAGGAAGCGTGAGCTAGCACGACGCATGCGAAGAGTGCTTACCCATGTACTGCATGTGCTGTCGCAAGGGCTTAAGGTTGTCGATCGATCTAGGAGCATCCAACGGTGCACACGTACGATCCGTGGGGTTTGGGTTCTGGCCAATCAGAACGCACGACTCAAATCGAGCGCGCAGCAGGGGAGCATCGGCCATGGTTTGGTAGGCACAAGGCTTTCGTGAGTGAATCGTGTGCTATTTGAAAACAATTCGTGAGAAGAATCTCGGCATGGTGTCACGACATGGCACATATATGTCGAGGAATGTTTTTCATCCATTTTGGCGCAAGTTTTATTACAAGACTCTTACAAACCGGAGCTTCTCTCAAAGAAGCCTCATGGTTCCGATAGGGAAACGTGTCCCCCTTGTGGCCGAAACGTAATCACTGCCTCTTTTTGCCTTGTATTTTCTTCTACGGGAAACAAGGAACGACGGGATATCCATGCTGAAATTTAAACTTATTCAGGGTTCGTTTGGCCTTTTTATACACTAATTGAGTTTCCTAGGCATTTGATGTCCATAATTGAACTTCAAATACATGCTCCAGTTCACCAAAATGGCTTGAAAATTTATACATGTGTCCTTGGGTGCATGTTCAGGTCCCATGCCAGGAATGAGAATGAACTACAACCGTACCAGCGTCCTGGCTCGTCCTCAAACATTTGGAATCTCGGTTTTTAAATCCCTGTAAATACTAAACTCACCAAAAAGTCATCAAAGGTGGCATGGTGTCACGTCATGGCACATATATGTCGTAGTAAAAACATTGTCCAATTTGGGCCAAGCTTTATTATGAACCTCTTACAAACGGGATCTTGTCTCAAAGAAGCCTCATGGTTCCGATTGGGAAACGTGTTCCCCTTGTGGGCGAAACGTAATCACTGCCACTTTTCGCCTTGTATTTTCTTCCATGGGCAACATGGAACGACATGATATTCGTGTTGAAATTTAAACATATTCAGGGTTTGTTTGGCCTTTTTATACACTAATTGAGTTTCCTAGGCATTTAATGTCCCTAATTCAAATCTGAACTACAAATACATGCTCCAGTTCACCAAAATGGCTAGAAAAATTATACGTGTGTCCTTGGGTGCATGTTTAGGTCCCATGCCAGGAATGGGAACGAATTACAACTGTACCGGTGTCCTGGCTCGTCCTCAAAAATTTCGTATCTCGGTTTTAAAATCCCCATAAATCCAAAACTCACACGAATGTCATCAAAGGTGGCATGGTGTCATGTCATGGCACATGTATGGCGTGGTAAGAACATTGCCAATTTGGAGCCAGATTTATTACAAACCTCTTACAAACCGGAGCCTGTCGCAAGAACCCTCGTGGTTTCGATAGGGAAACGTGTCCCCTTGTGTGCCAAACGATAATCGCTCCCTCTTCTAGCCTCATATTTTCTTCTACACGCAACACGAAACAACAGGAGAATCACGCTGAACTTTGAAATTATTCAGGGTTCATTTGACCTTTTTTATTCATTAATTGAGTTTTCTAGGCATTTAATGTCCATAATTCAAATCTGAACTAGAAATACATGCTACAGTGCACCAAAATGGCTAGAAAAAATGTACATGTTTCCTTAGGGTGCATGTTTAGGTCTCATGGAATGAATAGAAACAAATCCAACCGTCTTGCCGTCCTAGCTTGGCCACAAACATTGAGAATCTTGGTTTTAAATCTCTGTAAATCCAAAACTCACCAGGAAATCATGAAACTTGGCATGGTGTCACTACATGGTACATATAATTGTCCAATTTGGGCGAAGCTATATTACAAGCCTCTTACAAACCGGAGCCTGTCGCAACCCTCGTGGTTCCGGTAGGGAAACATGCCCCTCTTGTGGGCGAAACGATAATCGTTGCCACTTCTCGCCTTGAACTTTGTTTTCTACACGCAACATAGAATAACAGGAGTGTCGTGCTGATATTTGAAACCGTTCAGGGTTCATTTGGCCATTGTATATATTACTAATTACTAAGTTTTCTATGCATTTAATGTAGTCCATAATTCAAGTTTGAACTACAAGCACATGCTCCAGTGAAGCAAAATGGGTGGGAAATCGTTCATGTGTCATTTCGTGCATGTTTAGGTCTCATGTAAGGAATGAGAATGAATTACAAAGTTGTCGTCGTCCTGAAACGTTAAGATCTCGGTTTTTAAATCCCAGTAAATCAAAAACACACCCAAAAAACATGAAACTTGGCATGGTTTCCTGACATGGCACATATATTCGTGGTAAAAAAATCATCCAGTTTGAGAAGAGGCGCACACATTAGTAGCCAACGAAGTCCTTTTTGAAACAAAAAGCTGACACGTTAATATCACAAACGGTTGTATTATATTAACCGTGTCGAAATTTAACCATACTCGGTGGCATGCGTGCAGCTGCTTGATTCGACGGGACGAGTGCGAGAAGTCTGCCGTGCAGGCTCGACGGGACGAGTGCGAGCAGTCCGCCTTGTAGGCTCGACGAGACGCGTGCATCTTGTCCACCTCACAGGCTCGACGGGACACGTGCGAGCAGCAAGGCCGCCCATGCTCACCGGGAAGCAAGCTCTTTGACCTCCATGCACCAGCCGCCGCCCGCCTCGCTCACAACTTCTCCATTAATGGGTTAATTAAAGCACCTGGACGGAGGGTGTTTGCTTGTGATCCGATGGCAGCATTTGCTTTGTTCGTGTTTTCAACTCGTATTCTGCCCTAATTTAAATTGCCACATAGGGCAACGGATAATAGGTCCACAAATAAAATGGCAACGGATAATACGACGACAAATTTACAATGGCGCAGATAATAATTGTCTTAGATATTCTGGATAATTTAAAATGCCACATGCGGCAAAGCCCGGAAGACACTGGGGCAAGAGAAGAAGGAAATTGTAGACAACGATCTGGGTCGCTACTGTCCCTACTTGTCGATGGATCGCCAGGCAACAACATCCTCTAGCTACTTCTTCAATTGCTCACGACTTAGCTTGAAAGCAGCCACGGATTCCTCCACCTCTTGCTCGCGCTCGATCCGGAGCTTCCTCAAGTCACCCATCAGTTCCTCGACGACCGCTGTCAGTGTCATCCCCGAGGCACTGCTCTGTTCATGCAGCATCTTCCAGCCGGCGGCCTCCTCCTCCTTCTCGGTGAGCGCCTTGAGGAGCTTCGCATTGTCACCCATGAATTTCTCGATGAGGCCGGTCGCCTTGTCAGCCGAGGCATCGCTGATCTTGAGCAGCTTCATCAAGCCGTCGACCAGCTCCTACTGCGTAGTGACGCCAGCAAGAATGTCGTCTTCGCTAGCGTAGGAATTCAAGAACATCGGCTCGTCGCGATGGCCCACGCCACAAATGCGCTTATGTGAGCCCTCGCGTGCCCGTGAGAGCTCGTTCGAGGGCTCCGCGGCGCGCCGCGACATCTCTGCTGCAGCCGCGGCTTCGTGGCGGGACCTCTGTAGTGCTTCCGCGGCCTTGGTCTTTGCTTCCTGGTTATATGTCCACCCTAAACTCCTCCTACCGGTCATGGCGAAACGACTTGACAGGAAAGACCAGTTTTGTGGGTGATGAGGAGAGGAACTGTGAAGTAATTTTCGAGTGGGTAGTTTTTATAGCCCGGTGCTAAGTGTGAACACATATTAGTTTGATAGGCGTGAAAAGATTTGCAATTAATTATTGCGTTGTAATCGGCAATATAACGAGAAACAAGGTCAAAATTTATTGATGGCAGAAGGTTGACCACGTGGTTGCTCGCCGTTGGGGCGGCCGCGGCGCGCTCTGCTCGTGTCCGTGCAAACGTTTTGCTCGCCATTGAGGCGGCCGCGGCGCCCTCCGTTCATCCGAGTCGGCTGTTTGCCACGTATCACTCACATCTTGTTAAGTTGAACTGTTTCTATTGTGTTCCCTAATCGAAAACAGTTTGTCCGAGTGAACTGTATGCAGTATATCACACACACTTTGATCTGGCTAACCGTTTCTGTTGTACTCCCTAATAGCAAATAGTTCATCAGAGCGAACTGTATGCCATATATTGCACACACATTGATGGCTGCCCGTTTCTGTTGTTCTGCTCATCGCAAATAGTTCGAATAGATTAACTTTGTGCCCTGCATCGCGCACGCAACTAAAATTTGAACCATGTTTGATGGCTCCGCCATCGCAAATGTTTTGCACCTTTCTTGACGTGATTTTTACATCCCAGTTTGCGATTAATGCATCACACACAATTTCGTGAAAGGGTTTCTGATCGTAGTGTCGCGTTAGCAGCATCCTGAAGTAGTGGGTGTCATGCGGAGGATGAAGCCTGGCAAGCCTGCCATGCCGCTTAGTCATCTTCTACTTATCTGTTTGACGTGCCTGCCATGCCGGGTGTCATGCGAGGATAATCTGTCTTCCAACTGGCTGCCACGTACTTAGTTGAAGGCACTTAATCATCTTGGAGGCTCGACACTGCAACGGTAAGTGACTTGCATCGTCGGGCGGTGGAGCGGTGGTGCGGTGGTGACTTGGCGGGATTCCCTGCCCTTGGCGGTCCCAACAAACCTGCCGGGCAATCTTGGACTTGTCCTTGGGGTGGCCTCGACCTGGCCAAGCTCTCCTTTGTCAAGCCAGGGGTTGTGTATGGAAGAAACGGGGTCCTGTTCATCGGGAAGGGTCTGGCGTACCGCAAAATCAAGGAAACGAACTTGCATACCGCAGAACGCAGAAACAGCCTTCTGTTCGACTGTGTACGGAAGAAACGGGGTCCTATTCATCGGGAAGGGTCTGGCGTACCGCAAAATCGAGGAAACAAACTTTTGTTTGAGGGCCTATGGTCGAAACGGGGTCCTGTTGGTCAGTAGGAGTGTGGCATGCAAAACAGAGGAAATGGATTTCTATCGGAGCGCTTAAGGTCGAAACGGGGTCTGTTCATTGGGAGGGGTGTGGCGTACCACAAAACGGGACTGCACGGGCTACTTTTCATCCACGGTCTACTTCCTCGCTCCAGCCTCCATGGGCTACAGCTCATCCCCCATCGACTTCCTCTAGACTCTACCCGCTACTATTCATCTACTGTGACCTTCCTCCTGCCTCCACCAGCTACTGTTCATCCACGGGCTACTGTTCATGTAGCCTCCACCAACTATTGTTCAACCAGCCCTCCACCAGGAACTATTCACCCAACCCCCAACAACGGTCACTGTTCATAAAGAGGCAAGTTCGATCGGCTTCAGTGAGCAGCAGTAGCGAAGGAATCGCTCGGGTTCAGTCAGCAGCGAACAAATTGCTCAGATTTAGTTAACAGCCAAGGGATCGATCGCTCGGGTTCAGTAACGGAGCTACTGCACTCGCTCAGGTTCAGTAAATGAACGTCTCGCTTGGGTTCTGTTAGAGACCAACGCCTCGCACACGCACACGAGACATACACGCAAACCTTCGCGCATCGCTCGGCCCAGACCACCCTCCGTAAGCGGGAACTCCCCGAAATTTTCTGCGCCCTCGCTTCTACCATGATTGTTTCCGTCATGGATGGCCCAAAGAATGTCATGCAGGTGCGTCCCTAGGCCGCCCAGGACGAAGAGCCCATTTTCTGTCATGATTTTTTGTCATAGAAGTAAGAGCCCACCACATCTATGATGATACGTGTTTTTGTCACAATTATTGTCATAGAACTGTCATAACCTTGATAGAAGAAAATTTCGTTCGGAAAAAAATGTCATGGATGTGTCTTTTTTTGTAGTGCTTCCCTCCTAGTCTTCGAGGGAAGATGACCAGTCCAGTATAAATATAGGCTAGTCTCCACAGTAGAGAGAGAGGTCGGAAGGTTGAATCCTGAGCCCTCCCAAGGTAGTTCATCCTCACTGCTGCAGGATGCTGCTAATGCGACACTACGATCAGACACCCTTTGACGAAACTATGTGCGATGCATTAATCACGAACGGTGATGCAAAATAACCGTCAAAACAGATGCAAAACGTTTGCGGTGGCAGAGCCATCAAACATGGTTCCGATTTTAGTTGCGTGTGGGATACAGGGCATACGGTTCGGTTCAATTAACTGTTTGCGATGAGGAAGAAGAACAGAAACGGGCAGCCAGATGAAGCCATGTGCGATATACGATATACAATTCACTCGGATGAATTGTTCGTGATGAGGTAGAACATCAGAAAATGGGCAGCGAGATGAAGGTGTGTGTGATATACGGCATACAGTTCACTCAGATGAACTATTTGTGATTAGGCAACACAAAAGAAGCGGTCAGTCAGATCAAGGTGTGTGCGATATACGGCATACAGTTCACTGCGATAAACTGTTTGTGTTGAGCCAAGAGAAAAGAAACGTTTCACATAAACAAGATGTGTGTAACACGCGGCACACATCCAATTACATAGGTGGCTAGTACACACATGACATTTCCACACACCAAAGTAAACTATTAGATGCATAATTAACTAGGATAAACGATCATCTGATCATCATCTACTTCTTGTGCTAGCTCGATGTTCCTTCTATGCTAAGTTTCCATTAATTAATGGTGTTTTACGAACACACCACCGTTTCCTGCCATTTCCTCACCTGTTTCCTGCCACCCAGCGATATTGCGCATAAACCTAGGTGGCGAGCGACGCACGGAGGCAACAAGCGCAGCCTGTAGCACATCCAACTTTTGCAAGCATGTCAACCCACAAAAGTGCCTCCTCTGCCATCAACCTCGTCGACGAGGAAAACGAGAATGTGCCACGGCCCGTCGCGGTCGAGGTGCTCCCTGGCAAAGCGATGGATGACGCCGTGATGTGCGTCATCGCCAGAGTTGAGCAGACCCTTGGCGCATGGCGCTTGAGCGTCGTGGATCAAGATAGGCATGTCAGCGCCGAGAGGCTGCAGCTCGCCGCTCAACATGATCGATGGCACGCCGCAGAGCAAGCTAGGCGCGTCCACGCCGATAGGTTGTGGCTCGCCTCATGGAGAGACCACTGGAGCACCGAAGAGCAAGAGGCGCGGCGCGCTGCACAGCAACAGCAAATCTATCGGCGCTTGCCTGCTGTCGACAGGGCGTCGCAGCTCGGTACACGTCCCTTCAGTACCCCCATTCTTCACCAGGAGTGGGTAGAGGCCCTCTGCGCCATACTTGCACCAGAGGCCAGCCACGCCATACTAGCACCGGACGCCCGCTGCACCATTCGCATGGGTCGCGCCGTTCGCCTTGTCCGCGGTCCGCTCGATGCCAACGCGCTGGTCGGTAGGCTCGACCGCCTCCTTGGCCTAGGTGTCCACCTGGGCACAGTAGAGGAACATGGTCTTCGCATCCTTGAGCCGGTGATCTCCGATGAAATAGCCAACTTGGAGCTTGAGATCGCGCTCCAGATGTACCGCGACCGTGTCGACCGCTTGGACGAACGCCTGCACAAGTTCAGGCAGAGCCAAGAGCTACCGTAAGCAAGGGCTGCTGGTCATGGTCTAATGGACACATTTTATTTTGTTGAGTCGTTTTGACATGGATTGCTATGTATTCACAACAATCATAATATTGCTCTATTTCAATGTGTGTACTCTGTTTTCCGTTCTTATATGTTCTGTTTCAATGTGTGTGTGTACGCTTTCCATTCTGTATATGTGGATGATAACAGCTAGATACAAATTAGTATACAAAACAGACAGAAAATGAAATTCATAATATATATATTAATTATTCATTAGTTCATCGCAGAATATATATAATATCATCACATATACGTGATGATACTTAACTACTACGTATAATGCATAAAATTGAAAACAAACAATACTAAAACTAATAATCCCTCCTGGGGGCAGTATTCTCGCAGCCCCTTGCCAGCAGCTCCCTGGTGCGTGGCATCTTCCCAGCGTGGAGCCAGTACTCCGCCTCCTCCGCCTCGCAGCGCTTGACGTACCGATCTGCCTCTTGCTGGCGGACAAGCGCGCTGGAGCTTATCGGCCCACCACCACACAGCGATGAGGCGCCTAGCTCCATTGACCTTCCTCACGGAGTACCCGTCTTCATACACCTCCTCCGCACGACGGCGCGCCCGCCCCCAAAGATCCACCGCCTCCTTTTTCCATGCCGCATCACGGGCTTCATAGGCCGCCTGGTACCGGGCTTCCTCCTCAGCCATCTCCTTCTTGAATGCCACTTGCCTGGCTTCCGATAGGCGAGGTGTCCCGTCTTCGATGAGATGTTGGTTTTCGCTTTGGAGGAAGTCGACTTTGGCGATCCGACTACTGAGCGTGCGAGGGCGTCGCGCCTTAGCAATCGCTAAACCAACTCCGAGAGGTTATTGACCACGCCGAACACGATCAACGACCACGAGGTCATTTCCTGCGAGCAAGCGAAGAACAAGCAAGAAACTGAGATTGCAATCTGGATATTGCGAATATAAGATGAAAGCTTTATTGATCAAGGTGGGGTTACTGTGGCGCCTTTATCACGGTCGTTGAACACAAGCGAAATGCAGCGAAGTTGCAGCTATGGCGAACTTTTAATCTAAACAAAACCCAAGGTCTAAGCGGTGCCCTAAGGGCTGTATATATGGAGGAAGAGGGGAATTTCGTGGCCCTTGGTGAAGGGTCGAAATCAACCATAACTCTTGTTTCCCCACACATACGGACTCTAAAACAGCCTATACTTAAGTATTTCGAAATTACATGGGCTGGCCCAATAATAAGGTGACATAACACCTAGAATAGCCTATGGACGAATATTATGAAGTGGCATCTTGTATATTTCGTCCAAGGCCTCATGCACTCATTAGGGTGGCTTCAAAGTCTGGAATCATCACTTGTAACTCCGTTCTTGTTCCCCTTGCATGCCATCATCTCCATGCTTGAACTTGCTCCAGGGTTCATCTTTCTTGTCCATGGTAGGCCCTTCATTTGTAAGCAAAACAAATGTATCCAATTTAGGCAACATCATATTCTCATGAACATTGGAATCGTTACCAAGAAGCGAAAGTACACGATAATTCAATTGGCGTCTGTGAGCTCTAGTAATTGGTCCGGTATGTATAGCAGCAGGGGCTGTGGGTGTAACAATGGTATTGATGTCCTCATCATCCTCCCTTCTTGAAATGAAGTCGTCCTCGGAAGCTCATCTTCCTCACCCAAATAAGGCTTCAAATCTGCAATGTTAAAAGTGGGACTAACCCCAAAATCTGCAGGCAGCTCAAGTTTATATGCATTATCATTTATTTTCTCTAACACCTTAAATGGACCATCGCACGTGGCATTAGCTTTGATTTGCGCAAATTAGAAACCTATCCTTACGCAAATGTAACCAAACAAGATCTCCGGTGCAAAGACAACATGTTTTCTACCCTTATCTCCAGCAAGTTTATATTTAGCATTCATCGCTCAATATTTTCCTTAGTTAACTCATGCATTTTAAAATCAATTCAGCACGTTCTTTAGCATCAAAATTAACCTTCTCCGAAGATGGAAGAGGTAACAAATCAATAGGTGCACGAGGTAGGAAGCCGTACACAATTTCAAAGGGCACATCTTAGTAGTAGAATGCAATGAGCGATTATAAGCAAATTCAATATGAGGCAAGCATTCTTCCCACATTTCTTATTATTCTTCAAAACAGCCCTAAGCATAGTAGACAATGTTCTATTGACTACTTCAGTTTATCCATCGGTTTGGGGTGACAAGTAGTACTAAAAAGCAGTTTAGTCCCCAACTTAGCCCATAAACATCTCCAAAAGTGGCTAAGAAATTTAGTATCACGATCTGAAACAATAGTATTTGGCACACCATGCAAGCGAATAATTTCACGAAAGAACAAATCAGCAACATTAACAGCATCATCGCTTTTATGACATGGTATAAAGTGTGCCATTTTGAGAATCTATCCACGACAACAAATATGCTATCCCTCCCTTCTTTGTTAGAGGTAAACCTAAAACAAAGTCCATAGATATATCCTCCCAAGGAACACTAGGCACGAGCAAAGGCATATATAAACCATGAGGATTGAGTCGTGACTTAGCTTTTTGACATGTAGTGCAACGAGCAACAAAGCGCTCAACATCCGTCTCATCTTTGGCCAAAAGAAATGTGTAGCAAGTATATCCTCCGTCTTCTTGGCGCCAAAGTGTCCCATTAATCCTCCTCCATCGCCTCCTGCAACAACAAAAGACGAACGAGCTAGCAGGAATGCATAGCTTGTTAGCACGGAACACAAAACCATCATTAATAACGAACTTGTTCCATGTTCTTCCCTCTTTACAATTCTGCATTACATCTTTAAAATCAGCATCATGCACATATTGATCTTTGATGGTCTCCAAACCAAATATTTTGAAGTCAAGTTGTGAAAGCATAGTATGTCGGCGAGACAAAGCATCAGCAATAACATTTTCTTTACCCTTCTTGTGTTTAATGACATAAGGAAAGTCTCAATGAATTCAACCCATTTAGCATGTCTACGATTCAGTTTAGCTTGACACTTAATATGTTTCAAAGATTCATGATCAGAATGTATAACAAATTCTTTGGGCCATAAATAATGTTGCCATGTCTCTAAAGTCCGAACAAGAGCATATAATTCTTTGTCATAAGTAGAATAGTTCAGACTAGGCCCTCAATTTTTCGAGAAAAGTATGCAACAGGTTTGCCATCTTGTAATAACACACCTCTAATCCAATTCCACTAGCATCACATTCAAGCTCAAAAGTCTTATTAAAGTCAGGAAGTTGGAGTAAAGGAGCATGTGTCAACTTATCTTTCAATACCGTGAAGGCTTCTTCATATGCGGTACCCCAAACAAAGGCACATCCTTCTTTGTAAGCTCATTGAGAGGTGCAGCAATGGTGCTAAAGTCTCTCAAAGCGCCTATAGAAACCAGCGAGTCCAAGAAAACTCCTCACTTGTGTGACCGTTTTGGGCTGCGGCCAACTCTCAATAGCTTCAATCTTGGCTTTATCAACTTCAATTCCTGTGGAGTAACAACATAGCCAAGAAAAGATACTCGATCGGTGCAAAAGGTGCACTTCCCAAGGTTACCAAACAAGCGTGCATCACGTAGAGCATTAAAAACAACACGTAAATGTTCCAAATGTTCTTCAAAGATTTGCTATAAATCAGCATATCATCAAAGTAAACTACCACAAATCGTCCAATGAAAGCACGTAAAACTTAGTTCATTAATCTCATGAAAGTACTAGGTCCATTAGTTAACCCAAAGGCATGACTAACCACTCATATAATCCAAACTTAGATTTAAATGCTGTTTTCCATTCATCTCCCAATTTCATACGAATTTGATGGTATCCACTCATAAATCAACTTTGGAGAATATTGTAGAGCCACTCAATTCATCAAGCATATCATCTAGCCTAGGAATAGGATGGCGATAACGAATAGTAATATTATTAATGCCTCTACAATCAACACACATCTGCGACATACCATACTTTTTAGGCACTAGTATAATAGGAACAGCACAAGGACTAAGAGATTGGCGTATATAACCTTTGTCGAGCAGCTCCTGTACTTGGCGCATAATCTCCTTCGTCTCCTCTGGATTGAGTGCAGTATGGTGCGGCGGTTGGGTAGCGATGCACGGGAATTAAGTCAATTTGATGCTCAATCCCTCGAATAGGTGGTAATCCGGTGGCACGTCTTGTGGGAAGGCGTCGGTGAACTCTGCAAAATGTTAGTGACAGCGAGGGGGCAAAGAGGAAAACACGTCCTCGAATGAAAATAATGCCTCTTTGCACACAAAAGCATAGCAAACAGATTTGCTAGAATCTAGCTCATCAATATCAGATTTGGTGGCAAATAAACATGCACTTTTCAGTTTAATTTCAGAAGCAACATTAGATGGTTTATTATTAGGCTTCATTTGTTGCTCAAATTCTTTTGCCACAATCTGATTTTCACTCTTATTTTCTCTGTTTTGCTTTATTAGCTCTATTAATATCATCTTTCAAAATGGAATCGAGGAGTCATAGGAAGCAAAGTAATATTTTTATCCTTGTGAACAAGAGTATCTGATTGTTTCTACCATGGTGTACAAAATTTTATCAAATTGCCATGGTCTACCAAGTAATAAGGAACATGCTTGCATAGGTACCACATCACAATCAACATAATCAGCATATGTAGAGATACTAAAATACACACGAACAGTCGTGTTACCTTAACCTTGCGCTATTGTTGAACCATTGGATGTAGTAAGGATGTGGATGTGGTCTTGTGGTGAGAAAGCTTCTCCACCATATCCATGCTAGCCAAGTTGTTGCAGCTCCCTCCATCTATGATGGCCGAATAGAACGTTCCTTCACAACTCCTTTGTATGGAACAAGTTATGCCTCTGATTTTGCTCAACTTGTGTAACCTGCACACTCAAAACACGTTGAGCAACTAAACATTCATACTGTCGGCATCTTGACAGCCATGTATTGCGTCTCATGATCAGAATCATCTCCACCGTGTTCTTCATGTGTAATAAGAGCCAAAGTCTCTTCATCATAGTCACTAAGCGGACTCATACCCACCATCCTCGGTAGCAATCATCACCGCTGAGATTGGCATTCTCTCATAAAATGTCCTCTTCCCTTAGCGACGACAAATAATATCACTTGTGTGCCTGTTGGCGCCATGGAAGAAGAAGAGCTCTGTGTAGGCCCAGCGGGTGTGCTCTTGGCGAGATAGTGGTGGTTGTGCCTGCTTTCTTGTATCACGGTTGGAGGTGGCAGCGGCGGAGGTGCGGTGTAGTAGAGCGTGTGGAAGTAGATGATGCACGTGGTGTCCATGATGAAGGTCGACCTGCGAGAAAAGTTAGTGCGGCATAGCGCTTTGTCGATCCTGCACTTCACGTTCAGCTTTACAAGCAAGATGGAATAATCGGTGATATTATTATAATCCTTGTAGTCTAGAATGGTCTGAATCTCTCTATTTAATCCACCCGAAAGCGTGCAAGCATAGCTTCATTCTCCTCAACAATACCACATCTAATCAAGCCGGTTTGTAATTCACGATAATATTCTTCTACGAATTTTTCCTTGTCTTAAGCGTTGCAATTTTGAAGTAATTCACGCTGATAATATGGTGGAACAGCAGATCGCATAGCAGTTTTCAAAGCAGCCCAAGTAGCTGGAGCAGGATATAATCTACAATGTTCAGACCACCAAACACATGCAAAACTAGTGAAAGCACAATTCACTAGCTTTGCATGTGTTGGCTGATGAGATTGAAAAGCATTGATCGAAACTGATTTTTGCAGTGATAAATGATCTTGAATTGAATTGATTATGATAGAGGCGAGGTGTCCCGATCTTTCAATGAGATGATAACTCTCGATTTGGTGGAGTCGACTTTGACGATCCGACTACAAGCGTGCACGACGTTGCGCCTTAGCAATCGCTAAACCAATCTCCTTAGGTTCTTGACGATGCGGAAGCACGATCAGCCTGACCACGAAGGTCTATTCCTGCAAGCAATCGAAGAACGAGCAAGAATATGATAAAGCAATCTGAATATTGCGAATATATATGAAGTATTGATAATGGTGGAGATCCGTAGCGGTCTTGGTCTGGTCGTTGGACACAAACGAAGTACGAAGTTGCATTGGCTAACTTTAACTAAACAAATCCCAAGGAAAAAGCTACTAGATGGATCTACTTATATAGGAGCAAGGGGTGGCGGCCAAGGAGGTGGGAGGACGTCCCAAGGCAGCCTAAAACTAACCCTAGGTCGTACAAGGCCAATGGGCCCAAGCGGAGGTGACGTAACACCTTTGGACTTGTAGTTTGACTCGGATTCTGCTGCAGCATCAGATTGTTTCGTCTATAACTCAACGCTCCGGACGGATTTTAAGGTGATTCAATTGGGTTGGAAAATGCACGAAATCTATTTTCCAACAAAAAAAGAATCAACCAATTTGGAGTCCGTATGAAAAAGTTATAGACGTTTTGAGTCAGGTATGTCTGTGCAGTCCGAATCTGAGTCCAGAACGTGAGAGACTTGGACTCTATCTTCTCTTGGGCCAAAAGTGACGTGAGAGAACTTTTTGAACAGCAGGTAAACATCTCTTTCTCCCTTATCTTCATATGTGGATTGTACAAATGTCCCATACACCTGCAATTAGACATGGCACACAAGTTTGTGAAGTATTTTGTCCTGGATAACATAAATATATTATTGAATAGTTTGCACTAGAAATCACCTGAGAAATATGCATGTATGCAATATTTTGGTCTCATCCAAGGTAGTCATGTCCTCATCATCCTCCCTTTTTGAAAACAAAGCCGTCCTCGGCGTTGCTTAATCTGAAATGTGGCTAACAAAAGAGACAAGGTGTACATGTTGTATATGTATCGTCATCCATTTTACTTCCCTTGATTTTTGCATATATGACACATGAATAGATGAGTAACTTGCATAGTTCATAAAATCTAAAGCCAACAAATTAGCACAAGAACTAGAAGGCTTGAAAATACTGCAACTCAGTTTGCACATATAAGTGAAGCTCTTATTTATTTCAAGAGATTGACAATGTTCATCATTAAACCATCCCAACATTGGTGAATAAACCTTATTTGAATCAAATTTACATGCTACAACATGCTTAGATAAGCAAACATGCAATGAGTCATTCGACACAGAATCATCACCAAGATTAGAGGTCGTATCAAAATGATTAAACATTGATTCTTTTGCATCAATAGTTAATTCAATGGGTGCTCTCAAAATTGTTGGTATTTCAGTTGTTTGATCACATGGCAAAGTCAAATTATCAATATAATCCTCTAAAATAGGTGGTGTGATCAAAGTAGTGGGTAGCTCAACACATGATGTATTCAAGTTAACTAGGCATGCATCATTCTCATGTAAAAGTGGAAAATCTGTACCTTTGTCATTACCTCTTATAGTCAACTCAGATGATGCAGGCACTCTCGATGGTGATGTGTCACATGGTGGAGATGATGTAGTCCTCGCAACAGCGGATGTGGTTGTCATAATACGCCTAGTAGTTGAATAAACATCTGTATCAACAGTTGGAATGTGCACCGTGCGCTTGTTCTCCTTGTGGGCAACACGTCGTTTTATTTCCTGTTCAGCTTTGCAAGCAAGGCGAAACAAATGGTCCATAGGATAACACTCTTCATGAATTAGTATCTCCTGAATATTATGGTTTAATCCTCCCAAAATCTATCCATAAAATCTTCTTCACTTTCTTCTAAAATGAGTGCAACAAGGTAGTTTGTAAATCATCATAATATTTTGTTACGGTGTCACTACCTTGTTTTAAATGTTCCAGTTTTTAATCATGCCACGAGTATAATAAACATCGACGAATCTATCTCTCATGACATGTTTTAAATCATCCCAAGTATTAGGTACATAATCAGGGTGTAACCGACAATATTCACTCCACCAAACTAGAGCATAACCAGTGAAAGAACCAACCGCAACCATAACTTTTTTACGTTCATCAAAATTATGGGAAGCAAATATATTATTTATGACTAACTCCCATTCAATATATAAAGGAGGTCTAAAACGGCCATTAAATGGTGGTATAGAAACATGAACCTGATCATGTGCATTTGGATGTTTGTGCACCTCTCGTGACGGTTGTGGTATTTGCATAGGTGGTGGCATGTCTCCGCGATCGACAAAGCCCATGAATTGACTCTGGATCCTGTCATGATTAGTAGAACAAGAAACAAAATCCAAAAATAATGTTCCTATAACTACTAGGATGTGGTGGTAAAAGCGCTCACATAAAGCAAATATCAATGTCTTACAAGTTCTTACCATGCAGCAGGCGGTGATCGGCAACCAGCGGTGTCAAGTAACTCGAATATTGAGTAAAGCGATTGCCGGGGAGCGACGATACACGGTGTAGAAATATGTGGAGCTGGGTTGGCTATATATGGTAGCAAAAGATTAGCAATAATCAATTCAAAGATGCAATGTTGAATAAGCGCTCAACGACGGTACTGTGCTGGTCCTAGGCTAGACCGGACTAGAGACGCGAGCCTAGAACACTAATGAGGTCACGGCATAGCACAACTAGCATCAATGAAGGATACTAAGTAGCTCTTGACAGCAAGATATAAGTGAAGATCACTGGCGGCAGTGAAGATAATGATGAAAAACAACTGCCAAGCAGGACATACAACAACTCTCTCTCCAACTTTCCTCTTGAAAAGTTTGAGCCAATTTTCTGATAAATTCTTTCAAAGAATGCTACTAACTCAAGCTTTCCAATGCAAAAGAATCACTCAATTCGAATTGATATGAGGAGTCAAAGAATTCTAAAACTGGCCTGAAAAATTGGAACAAGCTGTGTTCACGAACTTCAGAGGGCAAAAACACCTATTTAGAAGCCGATTTTGAGGTGTCAAATATTGAACTTGCTTCTGCAACTATTTAGATGCGCCTCGTCTCTAGCTTTAATTTGAGTACTCACGGAGTCAAAACGGACTTCGTATGAGGAAGATACACCTGTTTTACTGAACAGTGCATAAAACAGATTCAATCCGAATTCAGGTACGAGATTGATTCTAGATAGATCCGGTTTTTTTTCCTCTTTTTTTTTCTCACGCTTTTTTTTTTTTCTTCTCTCTCTTTTTCTTTTTTTTTTCCTTTTTTCTCTCTTTTTTCTATCTTTTTCTCCCTCTTTCCAAGACAAACTGGATAAGATGCAGATTGGATCAGGCGAAGATGTGAATGACCTCAACTATGATTATGACAATGAACAGTCGTAGTACGTGATGGAAATTAATGGATGGGATGGTGGACAGCGGAAGGGATAATGATGCAGCGGCGTGACTAATGTGAACAGAACTCGAAACTCTAAAGGAACAAGACACTAAGACCAGCAACTCGACACGACGATGCAACCGATAATTCAATAATGCAAACAATGAAAAGAAAATTGCAAAGGCTTGGACTGGCTAGGACAAATGATGAATATATCTAACTTTTTTTTGTGGCTTTTTCTTGGACAATTGGTAAGAAAATAAATCGAATCTAGGGATAACTAGAAAATCTCACCGAGCAACCTGAAAACTGATACCACTTGATAGAGGCGAGGGTGTCCCGATCTTTCAATGAGATGATAACTCTCGATTTGGTGGAGTCGACTTTGACGATCCGACTACAAACGTGCACGACGTTGCGCCTTAGCAATCGCTAAACCAATCTCCTTAGGTTACTGACGATGCCGGAAGCACGATCAGCCTGACCACGAAGGTCTATTCCTGCAAGCAATCGAAGAACGAGCAAGAATATGATAAAGCAATCTGAATATTGCGAATATATATGAAGTATTGATAATGGTGGAGATCCGTAAGCGGTCTTGGTCTGGTCGTTGGACACAAACGAAGTACACAAAGTTGCATTGGCTAACTTTTAACTAAACAAATCCCAAGGAAAAAGCTACTAGATGGATCTACTTATATAGGAGCAAGGGGTGGTGGCCAAGGAGGTGGGAGGACGTCCCAAGGCAGCCTAAAACTAACCCTAGGTCGTACACAAACGAAGTACACAAAGTTGCATTGGCTAACTTTTAACTAAACAAATCCCAAGGAAAAAGCTACTAGATGGATCTACTTATATAGGAGCAAGGGGTGGTGGCCAAGGAGGTGGGAGGACGTCCCAAGGCAGCCTAAAACTAACCCTAGGTCGTACAAGGCCAATGGGCCCAAGCGGAGGTGACGTAACACCTTTGGACTTGTAGTTTGACTCGGATTCTGCTGCAGCATCAGATTGTTTCGTCTATAACTCAATGCTCCGGACGGATTTTAAGGTGATTCCAATTGGGTTGGAAAATGCACGAAATCTATTTTCCAACAAAAAAAGAATCAACCAATTTGGAGTCCGTATGAAAAAGTTATAGACGTTTTGAGTCAGGTATGTCTGTGCAGTCCGAATCTGAGTCCAGAACGTGAGAGACTTGGACTCTATCTTCTCTTGGGCCAAAAGTGACGTGAGAGAACTTTTTGAACAGCGGGTAAACATCTCTTTCTCCCTTATCTTCATATGTGGATTGTACAAATGTCCCATACACCTGCAATTAGACATGGCACAAAAGTTTGTGAAGTATTTTTGTCCTGGATAACATAAATATATTATTGAATAGTTTGCACTAGAAATCACCTGAGAAATATGCATGTATGCAATATTTTTGGTCTCATCCAAGGTAGTCATGTCCTCATCAGATTAGGAGGTGTGTTATTACAAGATGGCAAACCTGTTGCATACTTTTCTGAAAAATTGAGTGGGCCTAGTCTGAACTATTCTACTTATGACAAAGAATTATATGCTCTTGTTCGGACTTTAGAGACATGGCAACATTATTTATGGCCCAAAGAATTTGTTATACATTCTGATCATGAATCTTTGAAACATATTAAAAGTCAAGCTAAACTGAATCGTAGACATGCTAAATGGGTTGAATTCATTGAGACTTTCCCTTATGTCATTAAACACAAGAAGGGTAAAGAAAATGTTATTGCTGATGCTTTGTCTCGTCGCTATACTATGCTTTCACAACTTGACTTCAAAATATTTGGTTTGGAGACCATCAAAGATCAATATGTGCATGATGCTGATTTTAAAGATGTAATGCAGAATTGTAAAGAAGGAAGAACATGGAACAAGTTCGTTATTAATGATGGTTTTGTGTTCCGTGCTAACAAGCTATGCATTCCTGCTAGCTCTGTTAGTCTTTTGTTGTTGCAGGAGGCGCATGGAGGAGGATTAATGGGACACTTTGGCGTCAAGAAGACGGAGGATATACTTGCTACACATTTCTTTTGGCCAAAGATGAGACGGGATGTTGAGCGTTTTGTTGCTCGCTGCACTACATGTCAAAAAGCTAAGTCACGACTCAATCCTCATGGTTTATATATGCCTTTGCCTGTGCCTAGTGTTCCTTGGGAGGATATATCTATGGACTTTGTTTTAGGTTTACCTCGAACAAAGAAGGGGAAGGATAGCATATTTGTTGTCGTGGATAGATTCTCGAAAATGGCACACTTTATACCATGTCATAAAAGCGATGATGCTGTTAATGTTGCTGATTTGTTCTTTCGTGAAATTATTCGCTTGCATGGTGTGCCAAATACTATTGTTTCAGATCGTGATACTAAATTTCTTAGCCACTTTTGGAGATGTTTATGGGCTAAGTTGGGGACTAAACTGCTTTTTAGTACTACTTGTCACCCCCAAACTGATGGACAAACTGAAGTAGTCAATAGAACATTGTCTACTATGCTTAGGGCTGTTTTGAAGAATAATAAGAAAATGTGGGAAGAATGCTTGCCTCATATTGAATTTGCTTATAATCGTTCATTGCATTCTACTACTAAGATGTGCCCTTTTGAAATTGTGTATGGCTTCCTACCTCGTGCACCTATTGATTTGTTGCCTCTTCCATCTTTGGAGAAGGTTAATTTTGATGCTAAAGAACGTGCTGAATTGATTTTAAAAGTGCATGAGATAACTAAGGAAAACATTGAGCGTATGAATGCTAAATATAAACTTGCTGGAGATAAGGGTAGAAAACATGTTGTCTTTGCACCTGGAGATCTTGTTTGGTTACATTTGCGTAAGAGATAGGTTTCCTAATTTGCATAAATCAAAGCTAATGCCACGTCTTGATGGTCCATTTAAGGTGTTAGAGAAAATAAATGATAATGCATATAAACTTGAGCTGCCTGCAGATTTTGGGGTTAGTCCCACTTTTAACATTGCAGATTTGAAGCCTTATTTGGGTGAGGAATATGAGCTTCCGTCGAGGACGACTTCATTTCAAGAAGGGAGGATGATGAGGACATCAATACCATTGTTACACCCACAGCCCCTACTGCTACATATCTTGGACCAATTACTAGAGCTCGCATGACGCCAATTAAATTATCGGTACTTTCGTTTCTTGGTAATGATTCTAATGTTCATGAGAATATGATGCTGCCTAAATTGGATACATTTGTTTTGCTTACAAATGAAGGCCCTAGCTTGGAGAAGGATGGACATTGGAGCAAGAACAAGCATGGAGATAATGCCATGCGCAAGGAGAACAAACGGAGTTACAAGTGATGATTCAGGACTTTGAAGCCACCCTAATGAGTGCATGAGGCCTTGGACGAAATATACAAGATGCCACTTCATAATATTCGTCCATAGGCTATTCTAGGTGCTGCGTCACCTTATTATTGGTCCAGGCCCATGTAACTTCGAAATACTTAAGTATAGGCTGTTTTTAGAGTCCATATGTGTGGGGAAACAAGAGTTAGGGTTGATTTCGGACCCCTCCACCAAGGGCCACGAAATTCCCCCCTCTTCCTCCATATATACAGCCCTTAGGGCACCGTTTAGACCTTGGGTTTTGTTTAGATTAAAAGTTCGCCATAGCTGCAACTTCGCGTACTTCGTTTGTGTTCAACGACCAGACAAAGGCGTCACAGAACCCCACCTTGATCAATAAAGCTTTCATCTTATATTCGCAATATCCAGATTGCAATCTCAGTTTCTTGCTTGTTCTTCGTTTGCTCGCAGGAAACAGACCCTCGTGGTCAGGTTGATCGTGCTCCGGTGTGGTCAATAACCTCTCGGAGTTGGTTTAGCGATTGCTAAGGCGCGACGTCCTCGCACGTTCGTAGTCGGATCGTCAAAGTCGACTTCCTCCAAAGCGAAAACCACATCTCATCGAAAGACGGGACACCTTTGCCTCTATCACGCGCGAAGGCCAGAAGCGCTCCTGGGATGCGGCCCTGTTGAGCCCCGGGATGTTGACGCAGACACGCAGCTCGTCGTCCTCGCCAGGACAAGGAGCTACGCCCGGCGGTGGGCGGCGATCGTCGCATATGGCTCTTGCCTCTTGAAGCTCCTAGGTCACCTTGGTGATGAACTCCTGGGCATCGGGCACTCCATGCCTCGTGCCCTCACAAGGGAAGCGTGCGGTGAAGCATGCCTCCACGTGGAGCCCGAGCGCCTCCCTCATGACATTGGCTAAGTTAGAGGCCCTCCAGAAGAGAGCCCCCGAGCCCATCCTGAGGAGGGCGCCGAGCGTGCCTTCCTATGCGAGAGAGGGAGGCGCCCCATCCGTGGGCACTGGTCCTGAGGTGGTGCCGCTGGAGACACCGCTCTCCTGAGTCTCTTGGCGGTGCAACTGCTTCTTCTTCTTCGGGACAGCCTTAGGAGGGTAGATAGCGCCTTCGTTGTATGGGTCTTCAATCGTTGCAGCTTGGTAGGTGCGCTCGAGGGTGCACACTACGTCCTTCTCCTCGCAAGCGACTGTGATGATGCCGTAGCTTCCTGGCATCTTGAGGATGCTGTAGCGGTGGTGGGTCACCGCCATGAACTTGGCCAGGGCCGCATACCCAAGGATGGCATTGTATGGAAGGTGAATGTGGGCGACGTCGAAGTCGATGAGCTCGGTGCCATAGTTTTCGCGCTGGCCGAAGGTGACAGGGAGGCGGACCTGCCCTATCGGGGTGGTGGAGCCATCGGTTACTCCTGAGAAGGGCTTGGTGGGTTCTAGCTGATCATATGGCACTTGGAGGTGGTCGAATGTCTCGACGGAAAGGACGTTAAGCCCCACTCCGCCATCAATGAGGGTCTTAGTGACGAGGACATTGCTGATGACGGGTGAGCAGAGCATCGGGAGGGCGCTGGCGATTGCCGCGCACTTGAGCTGGTCGGCTGAGCTGAAGGTGATGGTGCACTTGGACCACCTGAGCGGACGCGTGGCCTTGAGCCTGGGGAGGGTGGCATTCACCTCACGGATGAACTGCCTGAAGATGCGATGAGAGGCTGGGGCCTGAGCGCCACCCAAGATGCAGGCTATGGCGCGAGGCTCCTGGAAGCCCCCAGCCCCTCGTCCTGGTGATGGTCGTCGTTCCTCCTCGGCGGTGGTGGTAGCGGAGGGAGCCCGGCCTTGCCCTGAGGATGGTCCTCACGAGGCTGGTCCCTCCAGGCACCCTCTCGAGGCTGGTCCTGCCAGCGGTCCTCGCTAGGCTGGTCGCGCCACTGCTGACAGGGGCCGCGGTCGTCCCAGCGTCCTCCACGGTCGTAGGCTCGATCGTTGTGCTCGGGGCATCGACCGAAGCGCCCGTCACGGATGGCCCTGAGCTCTTGACAGTCATTGGTGTTGTGGTTGTGTACGTTGTGGAAGGCGCAGAACAGGCGGTTGGCCTTGGACGACTCTGGGTGGTCACAGTCGCGCTTCATCTCTGGCTCTGCCACGAGCAGGGCAGCCCCCTTGCGCTTCACGTCCTTGGTCTTGGCCTTCTTATCTTCTGGGTCTGCAGCTGGAAGCTCGAGGACGGAGAGGCGTCCCTCCTCAGCTCTCGCGCACTTGGTCGCCATGTTGAACATCTTCAGGGCCGTGCAGAGGTCCTCGTGTGTGGCGAGCGCTTCCTTCATCTTGACATCACGGATGCCGTCAGAAAATGCTGAGATGATGGCCTCGTCCGTCACCTTGGGAATCTTTAGGCGGACGTTGTTGAAGTGCTGGATGTACTTCTGCAGGGTTTCCCCTGGCTGCTGCTTGATGCACCGTAGGTCACCTGCGGCAGGCGGGCGGTCGCGAGTACCCTAGAAGTTGGCAACGAAACGCTCACGCATCTCGCCCAAGGAGGAGATCGATCCCGCGGGCAGTTTCAGGAGCCACGAGCACGCGCCATCCTTGAGAGCCATGGGAAACCTGTTTGCCATGACCTTCTCGTTGCCGTTGGCCGCCTCGATGCTCAACTCGTAGAGCTGCAGGAACTCAGTAGGGTCGGGTGTGCCGTCGTAGCGCAGAGGCAGGTCGGGGTAGAACTTGTCGGGCTAGACAACGCTGCGCAGCTCGGGGGTGAAGGCGCGGCTAGCCGCAGTAGTCACCGGAGCTCGTCGTGGAGGTGGAACCGGGTCTTGGTACCCACGCGCCGCCGCCATAGGCGACGTGCGGTCGTGGCGTGGCGGTGCAGGAAGCGCGAGAGCACCCTCTCGCGGCCGTTGGATCTCTTGGCAGCTTACTTCTTCGTGCGCAGGCACCCTGCATGATGGGTCATGCTGCGGGGCCGCGCGCCTTGGCCCGAGGATGACATCTTGACGGGAGGTGGTGGAGGCGCTCCATGGGCTACGTCGCCCGCAGCGGGAGGCGGACGAGGCAGTGAAAGGGTCGGTTTAGTAGAGCCCCTAGCGGCGCTGACGAGCTCGGCGATGCGGTCTAGCCAGTCCTCGTATAGGTCGTCGACAGGGGGATAGCGTAGGAGCTCACGCGCCATGAGCAGCGCAGCCTGCGCGTCCATGGGCCCGCGACGAGAATGAGACGACGAGCCGGCCGGAGTCAGCGATGGGGTGGCGGTGCATCCGTCCCTCTGCACAGAGGGGTCCAGCAACGAGGCTTGCTGCTCGTTCCCCGCCGGGCCGATGGCGGCATTGGCAGCGGGTGATGGAGAGCGACGGGAGGTCCGCCGACGGGCGCCGTCTGGGCGACGCGAGCATTGGGAGCGGCTCGGCGCTCAGCACGGGCTCGACGAGCATCAGCCATGGAAGCGGTGGAGCGGTGGTGCGTCAGTCGATGGAAGAGAGGTTTTGGTGCACCCCTACCTGGCGAGCCAAATGTCGGATTGCGGGTTCCGCAGAGAGTGATGAGGACATCAATACCATTGTTACACCCACAACCCCTGCTGCTATACATACTGGACCAATTACTAGAGCTCGCGCACGCCAATTGAATTATCAGGTACTTTCGTTTCTTGGTAACGATTCCAATGTTCATGAGAATAAGATGCTGCCTAAATTGGATACATTTGTTTTGCTTACAAATGAAGGGCCTACCATGGACAAGAAAGATGAACCTTGGAGCAAGTTCAAGCATGGAGATGTTGGCATGCATAAGGGAAACAAAACGGAGTTACAAGTGATGATTCAGGACTTTGAAGCCACCTTAATGAGTTCATGAGGCCTTGGACGAAATATACAAGATGCCACTTCATAATATTAGTCCATAGGCTATTCTAGGTGCTGCGTCACCTTATTATTGGGCCAGGCCCATGTAATTTCGAAATACTTAAGTATAGGCTGTTTTAGAGTCCGTATGTGTGGGGAAACAAGAGTTAGGGTTGGTTTCGGACCCTCCCTCAAGGGCCACGAAATTCCCTCCTCTTCCTCCATATATACAGCCCTTAGGGCGTCGTTTAGACTTTGGGTTTTGTTTAGAGTAAAAGTTCGCCATAGCTGCAACTTCGCGTACTTCGTTTGTGTTCAACGACCAGACAAAGGCGTCACAGAACCCCACCTTGATCAATAAAGCTTTCATCTTATATTCACAATATCCATATTGCAATCTCAGTTTCTTGCTTGTTCTTCGTTTGCTCGCAGGAAACAGACCCTCGTGGTCAGGTTGATCGTGCTCCGGCGTGGTCAATAACCTCTCGGAGTTGGTTTAGCGATTGCTAAGGTGCGACGTCTCTCAAGACGTTCGTAGTCGGATCGTCAAAGTTGACTTCCTCCAAAGCGAAAACCAACATCTCATCGAAAGGCGGGACACCTTTGCCTCTATCAAGTGGTATCAGATTTTCAGGTTGCTCGGTGAGATTTTACAGTTTTTCGTAGATTAGATCGAGTCTGTTCTTCATACCTAAAGTCCACGAAAAATCCACAAAAAAAATTAGGGTTAGTTCATCATATCCGAACCAATCTGAGCCTTTGCATAATCTTTTTAGGGTTTTTGCTTTGTTGAATTTGCGGTTGCATCGTCGTGTCAAGTTGCTGGTCTTAGAGTCTAGTCTTTTAGAGTTTCGAGTTCTGGTCATAAGTTCTCACGCCGCCGCACCATCATCATCGCATTGCCATCTACCACCATTGCTTATCCGCCACCGCTTTGAATCCGAATCCATATACCACCACTAATCCGTATCCATATACCACCACCAATCTGTATCCATATACCACCACCGCTACCATATACCACCACCGCTGCCATATAACACCACCATATATCCACCACCAATCCGAGTTCTTCTCATATTAGGTTTGTTTTCGAGATCCATCTAAATTCCGATTCGTGTTTCCTTGCCTGCGTAGGTCTCGGAAAAAAAAAGAGTCTGGAAACCACCCTCCGTTTAGGCCCAAAATTTTCCGAAAACGCACTTGTCAAAAAAATTTCTGGCTATCCTATTTTTAGGTGCTTCTAAGCGTATTGAGACAGTCGCCGTTATAGAA
This sequence comes from Aegilops longissima, assembly GCA_021605205.1. Classification (NCBI taxonomy): domain Eukaryota; kingdom Viridiplantae; phylum Streptophyta; class Magnoliopsida; order Poales; family Poaceae; genus Aegilops; species Aegilops longissima. Next base: position 25,728 of record JAHIAM010001711.1, read on the forward strand.
AGTTTTTTTTTGACCCTTTTCCAGTTTTTGGGTCCGGGCAGTCGAAAAAAAAAAATTTGGTCGAAAAAATTTAGTGCCCATCCTGTCAGTTTGATCTGGGAAGAGTTTTGAGACACTCGCCATTATAGTGATTTTTCGCAAAAAAAAAAGAGCAGCGCAAAAAAAAAAACCAGCGCAAAAAAAAGAGCGAAAAAAAAATTCCAGAGTGTGCTTTTCCGTTGTTTCCGTGCAGCGCCGTGATTTTGTTAGTGTTCTAGGCTCGCGTCTCTAGCACGGTCTAGCCTAGGACCAGCACGGTACCGTCGTTGAGCGTTTATTCAACTTTGCATCTCTGATTGAGTATTGCTGACCCTTTTTGCTACCATATTATAAGCCTTCCCAGCTCCACATACATCTACATCGTGCGTTTGACTCTCCCTGGTAATCGCTCTATCCAAGCTTTGAGAGTTTTGACTACATCGGTTGCCGATCACCCTTTCTGCTGGGTAAGAACTGGTAAGAATTTGAGATTTGGTTGTGGATTTGTGACTGTCCACCACACCACCACCACCACTTCCTAGTAGTCCGTCGAATCATATTCTTACGTGTTTCTATTGCTGCTAACCATGGCAGGATCACAAGCCGGCGAGACTGACTAGGAGAACATGTCAAACAAAGCGCTACATGATAAGTTTCAACAAATGATGAGTGGGCAGGTGGAAGATGTGCTACATAGATTTGAAGAGGCCATGGAGAAGATAGATGGCATTGAGAAGGCGTTCGAAACAAAGCTCGATAACAAGTTTAATGAATTGCTCGCGCGTCTACCACCACCACCACCGGCTGCACCTAACACACCTTGATAGAGGCAAAGGTGTCCCGTCTTTCGATGAGATGTGGTTTCCGCTTTGGAGCAAGTCGACTTTGACGATCCGACTACGAACGTGTGAGGACGTCGCGCCTTAGCAATCGCTAAACCAACTCCGAGAGGTTATTGACCACACCGGAGCACGATCAACCTGACCACGAGGGTCTGTTTCCTGCGAGCAAACGAAGAACAAGCAAGAAACTGAGATTGCAATCTGGATATTGCGAATATAAGATGAAAGCTTTATTGATCAAAGTGGGGTTCTGTGACGCCTTTGTCTGGTCGTTGAACACAAACGAAGTACGCGAAGTTGCAGCTATGGCGAACTTTTAATCTAAACAAAACCCAAGGTCTAAACGGTGCCCTAAGGGCTGTATATATGGAGGAAGAGGGGGGAATTTCGTGGCCCTTGGTGGAGGGGTCCGAAATCAACCCAAACTCTTGTTTCCCCACACATACGGACTCTAAAAACAGCCTATACTTAAGTATTTCGAAATTACATGGGCCTGGCCCAATAATAAGGTGACGCAGCACCTAGAATAGCCTATGGACGAATATTATGAAGTGGCATCTTGTATATTTCGTCCAAGGCCTCATGCACCCATTATGGTGGCTTCAAAGTCCTGAAATCATCACTTGTAACTCCGTTTGTTCCCCTTATGCATGGCATTATCTCCATGCTTGTTCTTGCTCCAATGTCCATCCTTCTCCAAGCTAGGGCCTGATAATTTAATTGGCGTGCGCGAGCTCTAGTAATTGGTCCAGTATATGTAGCAGTAGGGGCTGTGGGTGTAACAATGGTATTGATGTCCTCATCATCCTTCCCTTCTTGAAATGAAGTCGTCCTCGACGGAAGCTCATATTCCTCACCCAAATAAGGCTTCAAATCTGCAATGTTAAAAGTGGGACTAACCCCAAAATCTGCAGGCAACTCAAGTTTATATGCATTATCATTTATTTTCTCTAACACCTTAAATGGACCATCAGCACGTGGCATTAGCTTTGATTTGCGCAAATTAGGAAACCTATCCTTACGCAAATGTAACCAAACAAGATCTCCAGGTGCAAAGACAACATGTTTTCTACCCTTATCTCCAGCAAGTTTATATTTAGCATTCATACGCTCAATGTTTTCCTTAGTTAACTCATGCATTTTTAAAATCAATTCAGCACGTTCTTTAGCATCAAAATTAACCTTCTCCGAAGATGGAAGAGGCAACAAATCAATAGGTGCACGAGGAAGGAAGCCATACACAATTTCAAAAGGGCACATCTTAGTAGTAGAATGCAATGAACGATTATAAGCAAATTCAATATGAGGCAAGCATTCTTTCCACATTTTCTTATTATTCTTCAAAACAGTCCTAAGCATTGTAGACAATGTTCTATTGACTACTTCAGTTTGTCCATCAGTTTGGGGGTGACAAGTAGTACTAAAAAGCAGTTTAGTCCCCAACTTAGCCCATAAACATCTCCAAAAGTGGCTAAGAAATTTAGTATCACGATCTGAAACAATAGTATTTGGCACACCATGCAAGCTTAATAATTTCACGAAAGAACAAATCAGCAACATTAACAAGATCATCGCTTTTATGACATGGTATAAAGTGTGCCATTTTCGAGAATCTATCCACAACAACAAATATGCTATCCTCCCTTCTTTGTTCGAGGTAAACCTAAAACAAAGTCCATAGATATATCCTCCCAAGGAACACTAGGCACAGCAAAGGCATATATAAACCATGAGGATTGAGTCGTGACTTAGCTTTTTGACATGTAGTGCAGCGAGCTACAAACGCTCAACATCCCGCCTCATCTTTGGCCAAAAGAAATGTGTACCAAGTATATCCTCCGTCTTCTTCACGCCAAAGTGTCCCATTAATCCTCCTCCATGCGCCTCCTGCAACAACAAAAGACTTAACAGAGCTAGCAGGAATGCATAGCTTGTTAGCACGGAACACAAAACCATCATTAATAACGAACTTGTTCCATGTTCTTCCTCTTTACAATTCTGCATTACATCTTTAAAATCAGCATCATTCACATATTGATCTTTGATGGTCTCCAAACCAAATATTTTGAAGTCAAGTTGTGAAAGCATAGTATATCGACGAGACAAAGCATCAGCAATAACATTTTCTTTACCCTTCTTGTGTTTAATGACATAAGGAAAGTCTCAATGAATTCAACCCATTTAGCATGTCTACGATTCAGTTTAGCTTGACTCTTAATATGTTTCAAAGATTCATGATCGAATGTATAACAAATTCTTTGGGCCATAAATAATGTTGCCATGTCTCTAAAGTCCTAACAAGAGCATATAATTCTTTGTCATAAGTAGAATAGTTCAGACTAGGCCCACTCAATTTTTCGTAAAAGTATGCAACAGGTTTGCCATCTTGTAATAACACACCTCCTAATCCAATTCCACTAGCATCACATTCAAGCTCAAAAGTCTTATTAAAGTCAGGAAGTTGCAGTAATGGAGCATGTGTCAACTTATCTTTCAATACCGTGAAGGCTTCTTCCTGTGCGGTACCCCAAACAAAAGGCACATCCTTCTTTGTAAGCTCATTGAGAGGTGCAGCAATGGTGCTAAAGTCTCACAAAACGCCTATAGAAACCAGCGAGTCCAAGAAAACTCCTCACTTGTGTGACCGTTTTGGGCTGCGGCCAACTCTCAATAGCTTCAATCTTGGCTTTATCAACTTCAATTCCCTGTGGAGTAACAACATAGCCAAGAAAAGATACTCGGTCGGTGCAAAAGGTGCACTTCCCAAGGTTACCAAACAAACGTGCATCACGAGAGCATTAAAAACAGCACGTAAATGTTCCAAATGTTCTTCCAAAGATTTGCTATAAATCAGTATATCATCAAAGTAAACTACCACAAATCGTCCAATGAAAGCACGTAAAACTTCGTTCATTAATCTCATGAAAGTACTAGGTGCATTAGTTAACCCAAAAGGCATGACTAACCACTCATATAATCCAAACTTAGTTTTAAATGCTGTTTTCCATTCATCTCCAATTTCATACGAATTTGATGGTATCCACTACGCAAATCAACTTTGGAGAATATTGTAGAGCCACTCAATTCATCAAGCATATCATCTAGCCTAGGAATAGGATGACGATAACGAATAGTAATATTATTAATGCCTCTACAATCAACACACATACGCCGACGTACCATCCTTTTTAGGCACTAGTATAATAGGAACAACACATGGACTAAGAGATTCGCGATATAACCTTTGTCGAGCAGTTCACTGTACTTGACGATAATCTCCTTCGTCTCCTCGGATTGGTACGGTATGGTGCACGGTTGGGTAGGGATGCACGGAATTAAGTCAATTTGATGCTCAATCCCTCGAATAGGTGGTAATCCGGTGGCACGCCTTGTGGAAAGACGTCGGCGAACTCTGCAAAATGTTAGTGACAGCGAGGGGCAAAGAGGAAGGCACGTCCTCGAATGAAAATAATGCCTCTTTGCACACAAAAGCATAGCAAACAGATTTGATAGAATCTAGCTCATCAATATCAGATTTGGTGGCAAATAAACATGCACTTTTCAGTTTAATTTCAGAAGCAACATTAGATGATTTATTATTAGGCTTCATTTGTTGCTCAAATTCTTTTGCCACAATCTGATTTTCACTCTTATTTTCTCCTGTTTTGCTTTATTAGCTCTATTAATATCATCTTTCAAAATGGAATCAGAGTCATAGGAAGCAAAGTAATATTTTTATCCTTGTGAACAAGAGTATACTGATTGTTTCTACCATGGTGTACAGAATTTTATCAAATTGCCATGGTCTACCAAGTAATAAGGAACATGCTTGCATAGGTACCACATCACAATCAACATAATCAGCATATGTAGAGATACTAAAATGCACACTAACAAAGACGTGTTACCTTAACCTTGCCGCTGTTGTTGAACCATTGGATGTAGTAAGGATGTGGATGTGGTCTTGTGGTGAGAGAAAGCTTCTCCACCATATCCATGCTAGCCAAGTTGTTGCAGCTCCCTCCATCTATGATGACGCTGAATAGAACGCTCCTTCACAACTCCCTTTGTATGGAACAAGTTATGCCTCTGATTTTGCTCAGCTTGTGTAACCTGCACACTCAAAACACGTTGAGCAACCAAACATTCATACTGTCAAGATCTTCGCAGCCATGTATTGCGCCTCAAAATCAGAATCATCTCCACCGTGTTCTTCATGTCTAATAAGAGCCAAAGTCTCTTCATCATAGTCACTAGCAGACTCATACCCACCATCCTCAGTAGCAATCATCACACGCTGAGATTGGCATTCTCTCGCAAAATGTCCTCTTCCCTTACAACGACGACAAATAATATCACTTGTGTGCCCTGTTGACGCCATGGAAGAAGAAGAGCTCTGTAGGCCCAGCAGTGTACTCTTGGCGATAGTGGTGGTTGTGCCTGCTTTCTTGTATCACGGTTGGAGGTGGCAGCCGGCGGAGGTGCGGTGTAGTAGAACGTGTGGAAGTAGATGATGCACGTGGTGTCCATGATGAAGGTCGACCTGCAGAAAAGTTAGTCCGCGCCAAGGCCTGCCGATCCTGCACTTCACGCTCAGCTTTACAAGCAAGATGGAATAATCGAGTGATATTATTATAATCCTTGTAGTCTAGAATGGTCTGAATCTCTCTATTTAATCCACCCGTAAAACGTGCAAGCATAGCTTCATTCTCCTCAACAATACCACATCTAATCAAGCCAGTTTGTAATTCCCGATAATATTCTTCACCGAATTTTTCCTTGTCTTAAGCGCTGCAATTTTTGAAGTAATTCACGCTGATAATATGGTGGAACCCAACGAGCACGCATAGCAGTTTTCAAAGCAGCCCAAGTAGCTGGAACAGGATATAATCTACAATGTTCAGACCACCAAACACATGCAAAGCTAGTGAAAGCACAAACAGCAGCAGGAACACGTCTCTCCTCGTGATATTGTAAACATGTAAATCGTTGTTCAGTTTCTAACTCCCAAGTAAGATATATATCAGGAACATATCTACCCTCAAATGGTGGAATATTCAATTTCAGTTTAGGGAGATGGTCATGATCTCGTACCTGAAGGGGAGCCCGAACATTGCCATTGTTTGCATGTGGACGACCTGGTGGTTGTGGTGCTGGTGGTTGCACGTAGTTCTGATGTTGATCAACCTCATCCTCGTAAGCTCTCACATAATCATCCTCCCCGCCGCAGCAGCAGGAGCCACTGTAGTATCAACAGAGCACCAGCAGCAGCTTGGCGGTGAAGAGGGACACGGGAAGCTCGGCGGAGGGCTGTTTCGCGATGTGGAGGTAGTCCTTGTTGTTGTAGTAGAGGTGATGAGGACATCAATACCATTGTTACACCCACAGCCCCTACTGCTACATATACTGGACCAATTACTAGAGCTCGCAGACGCCAATTAAATTATCGGTACTTTCGTTTCTTGGTAATGATTCTAATGTTCATGAGAATATGATGCTGCCTAAATTGGATACATTTGTTTTGCTTACAAATGAAGGCCCTAGCTTGGAGAAGGATGGACATTGAGCAAGAACAAGCATGGAGATAATGCCATGCAAGGGGAACAAGAACGGAGTTACAAGTGATGATTTCAGGACTTTGAAGCCACCATAATGGATGCATGAAGCCTTGGACGAAATATACAAGATGCTACTTCATAAATGTCGCCCGAGGCTATTCTAGGTGCTGCGTCACCTTATTAGTGGGCCAGCCCATGTAATTTCGAAATACTTAAGTATAGGCTGTTTTAGAGTCCGTTTGTGTGGGGAAACAAGAGTTAGGGTTGATTTGGACCCCTCCACCAAGGGCCACGAAATTCCCCCCTCTTCCTCCATATATACAGCCCTTAGGGCACCGTTTAGACCTTGGGTTTTGTTTAGATTAAAAGTTCGCCATAGCTGCAACTTCGCGTGCATTTCGTTTGTGTTCAACGACTGGACAAAGGCGCCACAGAACCCCACCTTGATCAATAAAGCTTTCATCTTATATTCGCAATATCCAGATTGCAATCTCAGTTTCTTGCTTGTTCTTCGCTTGCTCGCAGGAAATGCAGACCCTCGTGGTCGTTGATCGTGCTCGGCGTGGTCAATAACCTCTCGGAGTTGGTTTAGCGATTGCTAAGGCGCGACGTCCTCGCACGTTCAGTAGTCGGATCGTCAAAGTCGACTTCCTCCAAAGCGAAAACCAACATCTCATCGAAAGACGGACACCTTTGCCTCTATCAAGTGGTATCAGATTTTCAGGTTGCTCGGTGAGATTTTACAGTTTTCAGAGATTAGATCGAGTCTGTTCTTCATACCTAAAGTCCACGAAAAAGCCACAAAAAAATTAGGGTTAGTTCATCATATCCGAACCAATCTGAGCCTTTGCATAATCTTTTTAGGGTTTTGCTTTGTTGAATTTGCGGTTGCATCGTCGTGTCAAGTTGCTGGTCTTAGAGTCTAGTCTTTTAGAGTTTGAGTTCGGTCATAAGTTGTCACGCCGCCCCGCACCATCATCATCGCCTTGCCATCTACCACCATTGCTTATCCGCCACAGCTACGAATCCGTATCCATATACCACCACCAATCCGTATCCATATACCACCACCGCTACCATATACCACCACCACTGTCATATACCACCACCATATATCCACCACCAATCCGAAGTTCCTTGCATATTAGGTTTGTTTTGAGATCCATCTAGTTTCCGATTTGTGTTTTCCTTGCGGAGTAGGTTTCGAAAAAAAAGAGTCTGAAACCACCCTCCGTTTAGGCCCAAAATTTTCCAAAACGCACTTGTCGAAAAAATTTTCGGCTATCCTGTTTTTAAGTGTTTCTAAGTGTATTGAGACGACGCCGTTATAGAAAGTTTTTTGACCTGCTTCAGTTTTTGGGTCCGGCGGTCGAAAAAAAAAAAATTTGGTCGAAAAATTTCGTGCCCATCCTGTCAGTTTGACCTGGGAAGAGTTTTGAGACACTCGCCATTATAGTGATTTTTCGCAAAAAAAAAGAGCAGCGCAAAAAAAAACAAGCGCAAAAAAAAAAGAGCGAAAAAAAAATTATTCCAGAGTGTTCTTTTCCGTTGTTTCCGTGCAGCGCCGTGATTTTGTTAGTGTTCTAGGCTCGCGTCTCTAGCACGGTTCAGCCTAGGACCAGACAAGACTGCGTCGTTGAGCGCTTATTCAACTTTGCATCTCTGAATTGATTATTGCTGACCCTTTTTGCTACCATATTATAAGCCTTCCCAGCTCCACATACATCTACATCGTGCGCTTGACTCTCCCCGGTAATCGCTCTATCCAAGCTTTGAGGGTTTTGACTACATCGGTTGCCGATCACCGCTTTCTGCTGGGTAAGAACTGGTAAGAATTTGAGATTTGCTTGACGGATTTGTGACTGTCCACCACACCACCACCACCACTTCCTAGTAGTCTGTCAATCATATTCTTGTGTGTTTCTATTGCTGCTAACCATGGCAGGATCACAAGCCATTTAGACCGACCGGGAGAACATGACAAACAAAGCGCTACATGATAAGTTTCAACAAATGATGAGTGGGCAGGTAGACGATGTGCTAAATAGATTTGAAGAGGCCATGGAGAAGATAGATGGCATTGAGAAGGCGTTCAAACAAAGCTCGATAACAAGTTTAATGAATTGCTCGCGTCTACCACCACCACCACCGGCTGCACCTAACGCACCTCTACTACAACAACATGGACTACCTCCACATCGTGAAACAGCCCTCCGCCGAAGTTTCCCGTGTCCCTCTTCACCGCCAAGCTGCGGTGCTGCTGTTGATACTTCGTGGCTCCTGCTGCTGCGGTGGGGAGGATGATTATGTAAGAGCTTACGAGGATGAGGTTGATCAACATCGAACTACGTGCAACCACCAGCACCACAACCACCGGTCGCCCACATGCAAATAATGGCAATGTTGGGCTCCCCTTCAGTACGAGATCATGACCATCTCCCTAAACTGAAATTGAATATTCCACCATTTGAGGGTAGATATGTTCCTGATATATATCTTACTTGGGAGTTAGAAACTGAACAACGATTTACATGTTTACAATATCCCGAGGAGAGACGTGTTCCTGCTGCTGTTTGTGCTTTCACTAGCTTTGCATGTGTTTGGTGGTCGAACATTGTAGATTATATCCTGTTCCAGCTACTTGGGCTGCTTTGAAAAGTGCTATGCGTACTCGTTGGGTTCCACCATATTATCAGCGTGAATTACTTCAAAAATTGCAGCGCTTAAGACAAGGAAAAATTCGTAGAAGAATATTATCAGGAATTACAAACTGGCTTGATTAGATGTGGTATTGTTGAGGAGAATGAAGCTATGCTTGCACGTTTTCGGGTGGATTAAATAGAGATTCAGACCATTCTAGACTACATGGATTATAATAATATCACTCGATTATTCCATCTTGCTTGTAAAGCTGAACGTGAAGTGCAGGATCGATGTGCCTTGGCGCGGACTAACTTTTCTCGCAGGTCGACCTTCATCATGGACACCACGTGCATCATCTACTTCCACACGCTCTACTACACGGCACCTCCGTCGGCTGCCACCTCCAACCGTGATACAAGAAAGCAGGCACAACCACCACTATCTTCCAAGAGCACACCTGCTGGGCCTACAGAGCTCTTCTTCTTCCATGGCGCCAACAGGCACACAAGTGATATTATTTGTCGTCGTTGTAAGGGAAGAGGACATTTTATGAGAGAATGCCAATCTCAGCGTGTGATGATTGCTACCGAGGATGGTGGGTATGAGTCCGCTAGTGACTATGATGAAGAGACTTTGGCTCTTATTACACATGAAGAACACGGTGGAGATGATTCGATCCCGAGACGCAATACATGGCTGTCAAGATGCCGACAGGTATGAATGTTTAGTTGCTCAACGTGTTTTGAGTGTGCAGGTTACACAAGCTGAGCAAAATCAGAGGCATAACTTGTTCCATACAAAGGAGTTGTGAAGGAACGTTCTATTCAAGCGCCATCATAGATGGAGGGAGCTGCAACAACTTGGCTAGCATGGATATGGTGGAGAAGCTTTCTCTCACCACAAGACCACATCCACATCCTTACTACATCCAATGGTTCAACAACAGCGGCAAGGTTAAGGTAACACGTCTTTGTTCGTGTGCATTTTAGTATCTCTACATATGCTGATTATGTTGATTGTGATGTGGTACCTATGCAAGCATGTTCCTTATTACTTGGTAGACCATGGCAATTTGATAAAAATTCTGTACACCATGGTAGAAACAATCAGTATACTCTTGTTCACAAGGATAAAAATATTACTTTGCTTCCTATGACTCCTGATTCCATTTTGAAAGATGATATTAATAGAGCTAATAAAGCAAAACAGGAGAAAATAAGAGTGCAAATCAGATTGTGGCAAAAGAATTTGAGCAACAAATGAAGCCTAATAATAAACCATCTAATGTTGCTTCTGAAATTAAACTGAAAAGTGCATGTTTATTTGCCACCAAATTTGATATTGATGAGCTAGATTCTAGCAAATCTGTTTGCTATGCTTTTGTGTGCAAAGAGGCATTATTTTCATTCGAGGACGTGCCTTCCTCTTTGCCCCCTGCTGTCACTAACATTTTGCAGGAGTTCACGACGTCTTCCCACAAGACGTGCCACCGGATTACCACCTATTCGAGGGATTGAGCATCAAATTGACTTAATTCCGGTGCATCGCTACCCAACCGCGCACCATACCGCATCAATCTAGAGGAGACGAAGGAGATTATGCGTCAAGTACAGGAGCTGCTCGACAAAGGTTATATACGCGAATCTCTTAGTCCTTGTGCTGTTCCTATTATACTAGTGCCTAAAAAGGATGGTACGTCGGCGTATGTGTGTTGATTGTAGAGGCATTAATAATATTACTATTCGTTATCGCCATCCTATTCCTAGGCTAGATGATATGCTTGATGAATTGAGTGGCTCTACAATATTCTCCAAAGTTGATTTATGTAGTGGATACCATCAAATTCGTATGAAATTGGGAGATGAATGGAAAACAGCATTTAAAACTAAGTTTGGATTATATGAGTGGCTAGTCATGCCTTTTGGGTTAACTAATGCACCTAGTACTTTCATGAGATTAATGAACGAAGTTTTACGTGCTTTCATTGGACGATTTGTGGTAGTTTACTTTGATGATATACTGATTTATTGCAAATCTTAGGAAGAACATGGAACAAGTTCGTTATTAATGATGGTTTTGTGTTCCGTGCTAACAAGCTATGCATTCCTGCTAGCTCTGTTCGTCTTTTGTTGTTGCAGGAGGCGCATGGAGGAGGATTAATGGGACACTTTGGCGTCAAGAAGACGGAGGATATACTTGCTACACATTTCTTTTGGCCAAAGATGAGACGGGATGTTGAGCGTTTTGTTGCTCGCTGCACTACATGTCAAAAAGCTAAGTCACGACTCAATCCTCATGGTTTATATATGCCTTTGCCTGTGCCTAGTGTTCCTTGGGAGGATATATCTATGGACTTTGTTTTAGGTTTACCTCGAACAAAGAAGGGAGGATAGCATATTTGTTGTCGTGGATAGATTCTCGAAAATGGCACACTTTATACCATGTCATAAAAGCGATGATCTTTGTTAATGTTGCTGATTTGTTCTTTCGTGAAATTATTCGCTTGCATGGTGTGCCAAATACTATTGTTTCAGATCGTGATACTAAATTTCTTAGCCACTTTTGGAGATGTTTATGGGCTAAGTTGGGGACTAAACTGCTTTTTAGTACTACTTGTCACCCCCAAACCGATGGATAAACTGAAGTAGTCAATAGAACATTGTCTACTATGCTTAGGGCTGTTTTGAAGAATAATAAGAAAATGTGGGAAGAATGCTTGCCTCATATTGAATTTGCTTATAATCGCTCATTGCATTCTACTACTAAGATGTGCCCTTTTGAAATTGTGTATGGCTTCCTACCGTGCACCTATTGATTTGTTGCCTCTTCCATCTTCGGAGAAGGTCAATTTTGATGCTAAAGAACGTGTTGAATTGATTTTAAAATGCATGAGATAACTAAGGAAAACATTGAGCGTATGAATGCTAAATATAAACTTGCTGGAGATAAGGGTAGAAAACATGTTGTCTTTGCACTGGAGATCTTGTTTGGTTACATTTATGTAAGGATAGGTTTCTAATTTATGCAAATCAAAGCTAATGCCACGCGGCTGATGGTCCATTTAAGGTGTTAGAGAAAATAAATGATAATGCATATAAACTTGAGCTGCCTGCAGATTTTGGGGTTAGTCCCACTTTTAACATTGCAGATTTGAAGCCTTATTTGGGTGAGGAATATGAGCTCCGTCGAGGACAACTTCATTTCAAGAAGGGAGGATGATGAGGACATCAATACCATTGTTACACCCACAGCCCCTACTGCTACATATCTTGGACCAATTACTAGAGCTCAAGACGCCAATTAAATTATCGTACTTTCGTTTCTTGGTAATGATTCTAATGTTCATGAGAATATGATGCTGCCTAAATTGGATACATTTGTTTTGCTTACAAATGAAGGCCCTAGCTTGGAGAAGGATGGACATTGAGCAAGAACAAGCATGGAGATAATGCCATGCTAAGGGGAACAAGAACGGAGTTACAAGTGATGATTTCAGGACTTTGAAGCCACCATAATGGATGCATGAAGCCTTGGACGAAATATACAAGATGCTACTTCATAAATGTCGCCCCGAGGCTATTCTAGGTGCTGCCTCACCTTATTAGTGGGCCAGGCCCATGTAATTTCGAAATACTTAAGTATAGGCTGTTTTAGAGTCCGTGTGTGGGGAAACAAGAGTTAGGGTTGATTTGGACCCCTCCACCAAGGGCCACGAAATTCCCCCTCTTCCTCCATATATACAGCCCTTAGGGCACCGCTTAGATGGGTTTTGTTTAGATTAAAAGTTCGCCATAGCTGCAACTTCGTGCATTTCGCTTGTGTTCAACGACTGCACAAAGGCGCCACAGTAACTCCACCTTGATCAATAAAGCTTTCATCTTATATTCGCAATATCCAGATTGCAATCTCAGTTTCTTGCTTGTTCTTCGCTTGCTCGCAGGAAATGCACCTCGTGGTCAGGTTGATCGTGCTCGGCGTGGTCAATAACCTCTCGGAGTTGGTTTAGCGATTGCTAAGGCGCGACGCCCTCAAGACGCTCAGTAGTCGGATCGCCAAAGTCGACTTCCTCCAAAGCGAAAACCAACATCTCATCGAAGACGGACACCTTTGCCTCTGTCAAGAGGTGCGTTAGGTGCAGCCGGTGGTGGTGGTGGTAGACGAGCGAGCAATTCATTAAACCTGTTATCGAGCTTTGTTTCGAACGCCTTCTCAATGCCATCTATCTTCTCCATGGCCTCTTCAAATCTATTTAGCACATCGTCCACCTGCCCACTCATCATTTGTTGAAACTTATCATGTAGCGCTTTGTTTGTCATGTTCTCCCGGTCGGTCTAAATCGGCTTGTGATCCTGCCATGGTTAGCAGCAATAGAAACACACAAGAATATGATTCGACAGACTACTAGGAAGTGGTGGTGGTGGTGTGGTGGACAGTCACAAATCCGTCAAGCAAATCTCAAATTCTTACCAGTTCTTACCAAAGAAGAAAGCGGTGATCGGCAACCGATGTAGTCAAAACTCTCAAAGCTTGGATAGAGCGATTACCAGGGAGAGTCAAACGCATGATGTAAATGTATGTGGAGCTGGGAAGGCTTATAATATGGTAGCAAAAAAGGTTAGCAATAATCAATTCAGAGATGCAAAGTTGAATAAACGCTCAACGACGGTACTGTGCTGGTCCTAGGCTAGACCGTGCTAGAGACGCGAGCCTAGAACACTAACAAAATCACGGCGCTGCACGTAAACAAGGGAAAAGCACACTCTGGGATTTTTGTCTTCGCTCTTTTTTTTTTTGCGCTGCCTTTTTTTTCGCTGCTCTTTTTTTTTTTTGCGAAAAATCACTATAATGGCGAGTGTCTCAAAACTCTTCCTGTGTCAAATCGACAGGATGGGCACGAAATTTTTCGACCAAAATTTTTTTTTTCGATCGCGGGACCCAAAACTGGAAACGGGTCAAAAAAAACTTTCTATAATGGCGACTGTCTCAATAAGCTTAGAAACACCTAAAAATAGGATAGCCAGAAATTTTTTTGACAAGTACGTTTTCGGAAAATTTTGGGCCTAAACGGAAGGTGGTTTCCAGACTTTTTTTTCCAAACCTACTCCGGCAAGGAAACACGAATCGGAAACTAGATGGATCTCGAAAACAAACCGAATATACAAGGAACTCGGATTGATGGTGGATATATGGTGGTGGATATATGCTGGTGGTATATGGCAGCGTGGTGGTATATGGTAGCGGTGGTGGTATATGGATACGGATTGGTGGTGGTATTTGGACACGGATTGGTGGTGGTATATGGATACGGATGATGGTGCGGCGGCGTGACAACTTATGACCGAACTCGAAACTCTAAAAGACTAGACTCTAAGACCAGCAACTTGACACGACGATGCAACCGCAAATTCAACAAAGCAAAACCCTAAAAAGATTATGCAAAGGCTCAGATTGGTTCGGATATGATGAACTAACCCTAATTTTTTTTTGGCTTTTTCGTGGACTTTAGGTATAAAGAACAGACTCGATCTAATCTACGAAAAACTGTAAAATCTCACCGAGCAACCAGAAAATCTGATACCACTTGATAGAGGCAAAGGTGTCCCGTCTTTCGATGAGATGTGGTTTCCGCTTTGGAGGAAGTCGACTTTGACGATCCGACTACGAACGTGTGAGGACGTCGCGCTTTAGCAATCGCTAAACCAACTCCGAGAGGTTATTGACCACACCGAGCACGATCAACCCGACCACGAGGGTCTGCATTTCCTGCGAGCAAACGAAGAACAAGCAAGAAACTGAGATTGCAATCTGGATATTGCGAATATAAGATGAAAGCTTTATTGATCAAAGTGGGGTTCTGTGGACGCTTTGTCCGGTCGTTGAACACAAACGGCACGCGAAGTTGCAGCTATGGCTAACTTTAATCTAAACAAAACCCAAGGTCTAAACGGTGCCCTAAGGGCTGTATATATGGAGGAAGAGGGGAATTTCGTGGCCCTTGGTGGAGGGGTCCAAATCAACCCAAACTCTTGTTTCCCACACATACGGACTCTAAAAACAGCCTATACTTAAGTATTTCGAAATTACATGGGCCTGGCCCAATAATAAGGTGACGCAGCACCTAGAATAGCCTATGGACGAATATTATGAAGTGGCATCTTGTATATTTCGTCCAAGGCCTCATGCACCCATTATGGTGGCTTCAAAGTCCTGAAATCATCACTTGTAACTCCGTTCTTGTTCCCCTTGCGCATGGCATTATCTCCATGCTTGTTCTTGCTCCAATGTCCATCCTTCTCCAAGCTAGGGCCTGATAATTTAATTGGTGTGCGCTAGCTCTAGTAATTGGTCCAGTATATGTAGCAGTAGGGGTTGTGGGTGTAACAATGGTATTGATGTCCTCATCACACCTCTACAACAACAACAACGACTACCTGCACATCGCGAAGCAGCCCTCCGCCGAGCTTCCCGTGTCCCTCTTCAGCCTGGCCAAGCTGCTGGTGCTGCTGTTGATACTTCTGTGGCTCCTGCTGCTAATGTGGGGGAGGATGATTATGTGGGAGATTACGAGGATGAGGTTGATCAACATCAGAACTACGTGCAACCACCAGCACCACAACCACCAGGTCGTCCACATGCAAATAATGGCAATGTTAGGGCTCCCCCTCAGGTACGAGATCATGACCATCTCCCTAAACTGAAATCGAATATTCCACCATTTGAGGGTAGATATGTTCCTGATATATATCTTACTTGGGAGTTAGAAACTGAACAACGATTTACATGTTTACAATATCCTGAGGAGAGACGTGTTCCTGCTGCTGTTTGTGCTTTCACTAGCTTTGCATGTGTTTGGTGGTCTGAACATTGTCGATTATATCCTGTTCCAGCTACTTGGGCTGCTTTGAAAATTGCTATGCGTACTCGTTGGGTTCCACCATATTATCAACGTGAATTACTTCAAAAATTGCAGCGCTTAAGTGTAACATCCCAAATTTTGGAATGTTAATATAATTAATTGAATTGTTTGTTTGTTTGCTTGAGTGAATTAAACTTGAGTGAAATTTGAACCTTTTCAAAAACTTTTGAAAGAGAGGGAATAAAATGACTTTCCCCTTCTCCGGTAAATTCAAATTCATCCTATTAAAATCAATGAGAGAAGATGACATGACTTCTTCAACTATAAAGAATTTGAACGGAGTTTTGCAATTTAATTCTTTCAAATACTTGCACTTGCTTCTCTATTTTTCTTCCCGAGAAATACCCGAAAAATAAATTCTTGCAAGCAAGAAAGAGCGGAGGAAAATGACCTCCAAAATCAGGGGCATTTTGAAAATATTTGAGCCAAGAAAACCAAAGTTTTTATTTAAAAATTATTTGCAAAAGAAATAAAGCCTTTAGGGATTTTCTGAAAACATTTTTTTAAGTTTTATTTTGGCCGTGGAATAATGCTCATCATCTACATTTTATTTTTCTGATAATTTTAGTATATAAAACTCTTGATTCGAATTGATTTGATTTCCTTTTTATTGTTTTAGTTTCCTAATTTTAAAAATAGGAATGGAATCGCTTTTATTAGGAAAACCTGCTGGCCCATTAAGCACTTTCCTATTCTAGCCCAACAAGAGATCATCTCCTTCCTCTGTTTCCTCTCACGTTACAGAAGCTTTCCATTTCCATGGAGACAGAAATCTCCACCTTCCCGATCTCCCTCGTCTTTCCATCCCAGTGCCTCCCGAGACCGCCTATAAAACCCCTCCTCTCCTCGCTCCATTTTCCCATCACCACGCCTCCCTGCCCGTAGCCTCCTCGCCACCGTCCTCCTTTTCCTGCCTAGAACGCCACCAGAGCTCTTCTCGAACCTCCCATCGCCCAGCGCCACCTCCCAAGCGCCGACCCCTCCTCCGCCACCCCACCTCTTGGCGACCTCGCCCCCCTCGCCGAGCAGCCTCCACATCGCTGCCTCCTTCCTGCCATCTCTGCCTCACGTCAGGTAACTCCGCTGTTTTCAGATTTATTCCTGTAACAGATTTAGTTCCGTTCTTGTTTAGCTTATAACTTTTGATCTAGAAGTCCAATGATGCTGATTCTTTTTATGTTAGATCACAATTTTCTTGTAGTTTCCAAAATATATAATTTGTCTATGTTTGGATTTATAAAAATTGAGTTAGATCAGATTTGAATTAAAGCTTGTTTTGCTTATTCCGGGAGTTTCATAATAGATTTTATTTAATTCTTTTTGCTCCTAGTTGCTTAATGAAATATTTTCTGTTTAGTTAACATAAAACCATGATTAGGTGATGTTAAGAAATTTTGTTATATAAAACTATTTTTGTTGTTATTTGAAGTAGGAAAACTTTGAGTTGTTTTTTCTTTAAGCTTTCCTTTGGGTTTTGCTTTGTTGGTTTTGGTGTGTTACTTTGTTATGTTATGTTATGCTATGTGCTTATTATAGTTATTGTTTGCCTCGGTAGAATTTCCGGAGTGCTGAAGATTGCTACTACTGAAACCCTAGTTTTTCAAGATCGTCAACAAGGCAAGTTCACTTTGACCATGCTTTCATACCTATGTTTTATTGCATTTAGTGGCACCTTTGCAACCACCCCTCAGTAGTGTTATTGAATCCTTGTAGTTGTGTAGTATGCATGAGGTAGGAACCCACCCCCTGATTACCAAGCCCGGGACGATATTTTATTTAATGCTACACTATAGTAGACGGGGTTTTGGTATGAGTACTCGGGAGTGGTGTGAGAATGGAGGATTCTACGTCAATGACGACAACTCCATGATGGAATCTGCAAGGACTGCATCTTCAAGGCCTCAAGACTTCAAGACTCAAGACAAGAATTCAATACACACTACTGGGTGAAGGACGGTTGACGGGCACCCTGGAGAAACCAGTGGTTGGCCGGGATGCATGGAGAAGCGCCATGACATCTTGCGGAAAGCTTCACCCAGACTCAAAGAGACGGAAGAATACTTCATGCCGGAAGCTTACTGTGCAACCGCAAGTCATTATGGGCTCGCTTGGTTGACCTTAGTTGTGACTCTGGCTGGGGACGGTACTAGCAGATGTAGAACTACGGTAGGATGGGTTGAGTACGGACAAGTGGTCGAGGAACTCTTTGGAAGACCATGTTTCGGTCATCTTGTTCTCAAACACTCTGAAGTGCGAGAACGTAAAGAGAGGGATCGAATCTTGCGGGTAAAGTGTACAAACCTCTGCAGAGGGTTATAACCTAATCGATTAGCCGTGTCCCCGGTTACGGACAATTTGAGCCTCTGGACTTGGATCTATCTCGAACTCTCAACACCGGATGATAACTTAATTGTGGGCAACTTATGGTGACTTTGGGCTATGGGACATCGGTTGGCGGAACCATGTCATGATAGAAAACTCCATAGTACAGACTTCATTTATTCCTTTGATGTAGGTAAAATAAAACCAGCTTTTATGCAAATAAAAGTCAGATACAGAGCCATAAAGCCATACTGCATATAGTATAGTTTACCATCTGTTTTTCTCTTATTGTGATCTTGCCGGTACATTCAATGTACTGACCTACACGGCTGCAACGTATCATGTTGCAGATACCTTCCTCGACGAGTAAGAGTTACGATACAGGGTTACGGTCTACACTCAACCTGCCGATGGCGTTGATGGGACTCCACACCCGTTTGATTGTTTCCGCTGAGTATTACGAGGTATATATCATTTTACGTTATTTATACATGTGATTGCACTTTGATATATACATTGATGTACTGTGTGTGCAAAGATACTGATCCGTGGATGGCACGGATACACGAGGCTTGACCGTCTCGAGGTCGGGTCGCCAGAGATGGTATCGAGCACATGTTGACTGAGGACGTGACCCTAGAAATCGGAAAGCCCTTGGACAGGATATCTCAAAACTTTATTTAGAAAAAGACTCTTACTTTCATCTTTTCTGATTTTATCAAATAGACCCTCTCACCTCAAATAGTTAGAATATACCCTTATCCTTTGATCACCCGGAGGATCAATCAAGACGCCCAAGAAGGATTTGATATCGGAGAACCGATGACCCTTCAGAGTAAAGAGGATTTCTCCATTAGGATCTACAACAGTTGAAGACTCCGAAGGCTTGAAGGATCTGAAGAATTAATTGACCTTAGAGACCAAACCCCTGCTATACACCTACGTTAGATGCGATGATTTGTGAGCTGTCATTTGTTTGATGTTTTCCGACAGCCCCAAAATAAAACTTGTTTCTTCAAAAACTATTGGTTGTATTTGTGTATATCCTCCCCACCTCTCTCATCTCACCCTAAAACCCTTGAACCCCATAGATGATGAATGAAGTTGGACTAATATTCTCTCGATCAAGACTCACCGGAGGCAGAGCTATGGATTCAGAATATGGAGAATCACTTGAAGCAATTTGATTTCAAGGAAGTATGAGGTCCAATATGCTCTTCAAGATTTTACGAAAGTGCTGCAACCTGGTGGAAAATGCATCAAGCCATACAGGAGTTAATGGAGCAAGAACTTGGGAGGAATTAAGAAGACCCTGATGAGATCACGCCTCATCCGGAAGCACTATGATAACCCAAAGAAGAAACCTTGTGCTCGCAAGATTTGCGGAGAAATAGGACACACCTGTGAGGAACACAAGGATGGATGCCCTCATTGTGAGGGGAAACACCCACCGAGGAATGCCCAACTAGCTGTGTGACTTGCTTCTGTGTGAAGGAACCACCCACTACCGGTGCAAAGGTCACATTTACTCCACGGTGCAACAAACTATTCAAGGTGAAGATGGAATGAAAGAAGCCCTCAAGGAAGATCTAGAAGAACCAATAATGACTGAAAGTGTTGAAGACCTGGATGGAGAAGGTCTCAACAGATTTTTCCCCAATGCCCGCTATTCATGTGGAGAAGAAGGACATTTTCACAAGATTGCACCAAGGAAAGAAAAGAGTATCCGGGATACTTCCGACGGAAGCAATAGAGTTTGATCCATGGGAATAGAAGGTTTGATCGAACGAAGAAACCGGAAGAGAAAACAAAGACACCCTCGTAACAACCCAATTTCTGCAAATAGGGACAAGAGTCATATTACCTGTTTTGAATGTAAGGACGCCGGGCATTATGCCAATCATTGTCTCGAAGGAAGCAAGGAACTCAAGGAGCAGGCACCATCTCCAAGAAGCCCAAAGACTTATCGAAAGTCATTTGTTTTCGCTGCAAGGAAGCAGGACATTATGCTACTAAATGTTCCGACAAGACGAAAGTGGAGCTGAGTAGTTGGAATTTTGATTATGGATAATAAGAGTAGTAGAAAGCAATTTCATTTTCATGAGCTCAATGAGTTGAGTTATGTAATAGATTACTCGAGATTGTAATAGTTCATGACTCAATAAAGTTGTAATGCCACATGCTGACAAGCTTTAAGGAGTTGTCATATTTTATCATGGAAATTAATATTCGGATGAACATGGAAGAAAGTGAGTTGTGATGCATAAACAGGAAATTGGAAATTGAGTTTGAAGTTTTGTTTGGATGATATGAATGTGTGCCCAGGAGATATGTACCTCATTCGAGCACCACTTTTGTTATACAACTGCAGATGACGACCCTTTACGAGTCTTTCCTTAAAGGTCCGAAACCATCATGACCACGACAAGTGATCATGATTACCGAAAATCTCAAGGACATGATGAAGCATATTCACCTTGAAGGAGATGCAGTCTACAAAGGCTACCCTTCATGCATAAGGGAGTGGAACTTTGGTATGTGGAGGTACACCTCCACCATTTGAAAGGAGTTTGCCCAAAATGATGGGGCAGTACTTTTTCATTTCACGTGTGCCACAAGCAACTTTCTTCGATGCTGTTCGTGAAGCAGCCATGGAAGCCATACGCCAGATCGGAGAAATACTTGAAGCAAGACTCCGTTATACTCAGGAATACCTAAGCGAAGTGCATGCAGAGATGATGAAGGTGAAGCTCAAGACCACCATGATGAAACAGAAGATTGAAGATTTCAAGGCTCATGTTGCACAATTCCAGTGGGACTGAAGAATCCTCGAGGAGGATAAATAAATAAAGTGGAAGTAATGTCTGACCATACCAAATCATGTGGGTGGCAGCATTTGTAACAAGTAATTTTTGGAATTTGGATTTACGAAAATGGTTAAGGATGTAATGAAAGATTGATATGAGATTAATGAGATTTTATGGATAAACTTGTGCACTTCTTTTGGTCATAGTACTCTATAAAGCCACAGGATCAATGAAGAAAGAAACGTGTTATTCATGACGGCCATAGAAGGAAGCTGGACAAAATAAGTTGGAGTTTTGTTTTGATATGATGGTATGAAGAAACAGAGTACTACTCGATTTAAGGAGGTGTAACAAGAGAGTTACTCCAAGGATGAGTTAAAGCTGCACTAGTGTTGAAGTGGGCCATAACCCATGTGCCCGTGATTTTGGGAAGGAACCGTTGTAACCTTGATAAAGGAATACACTTGGAAGAAGCAGTGATCAAATCAGCATACGCTCCGTAGGAGGTTACGCAAAACCTAAGAGTGGTGAAGTAACGATAGATGTTTTGTTTGGCTTGCAGAAACCATGGATTTACTCGAAACCAGTTCGGGAACAAGAGAAATTTCTGTAATGCTGGTGAGAATGCCCAAGTGTTAGAATACGTGATTCGATATTTACATATGTGGTAATGGTTCAAGTACGGGATGGATTGGCCCCCATACCGGAGACTTCTATCATGAACTATCATATGTTGATGGAAAATCGAGAGCCTTGAAAACTTAGAAGAGTGTCGACGCGATAAGCCATAAAACCATAAAATGGTAGGACGATGGAACCCCATTACAGCAAACGTTGCCAAACGAGGTTATACGGTGAGGTTCAACCTGCACCCGCTTTCTGCAGGAGAAAACCATAAATTGTAGACCACCATGAGTGTTTCGATAGTTGTTTAGAATGGACACAGACCCATCAGCTAAGAAGATCCAGTCTCGGATTTAACTTCAACTTTGACGAACCGACCCAAGCTTTTGAGGAAAACTCTATGCTTCCGATGTAAGAGCTTTAATGAAGGAGCTATTGTAAGATATGTGAAGAGACATACATTGTCAGCCCTCCAGAGGAAATATCTGAGTTTATTGGAACCATGACCTTGTTTTTAAGTGTGGTAGCACCCCGACCTTTCGACCAAGACATTTGCTAGAAGACCCCAACCCCTAACCTTTTCTTGTTAGTTTCTTCAATCTCGAGGACTAGATTCATTTTAAGTGTGGTAGGTTTGTAACATCCCAAATTTTGGAATGTTAATATAATTAATTGAATTGTTTGTTTGTTTGCTTGAGTGAATTAAACTTGAGTGAAATTTGAACCTTTTCAAAACTTTTGAAAGAGAGGGAATAAAATGACTTTCCCTTCTCCGTAAATTCAAATTCATCCTATTAAAATCAATGAGAGAAGATGACATGACTTCTTCAACTATAAAGAATTTGAACGGAGTTTTGCAATTTAATTCTTTCAAATACTTGCACTTGCTTTCTATTTTTCTTCCCGAGAAATACCTCGAAAATAAATTCTTGCAAGCAAGAAAGAGCGGAGGAAAATGACCTCCAAAATCAGGGGCATTTTGAAAATATTTGAGCCAAGAAAACCAAAGTTTTATTTAAAAATTATTTGCAAAAAGAAATAAAGCCTTTAGGGATTTTCTGAAAACATTTTTTTAAGTTTTTATTTTGGCCGTGGAATAATGCTCATCATCTACATTTTATTTTTCTGATAATTTTAGTATATAAAACTCTTGATTCCGAATTGATTTGATTTCCTTTTTATTGTTTTAGTTTCCTAATTTTAAAATAGGAATGGAATCGCTTTTATTAGGAAAACCTGCTGGCCCATTAAGCACTTTCCTATTCTAGCCCAACAAGAGATCATCTCCTTCCTCTGTTTCCTCTCACGTTCTGAAGCTTTCCATGTCCATGGAGACAGAAATCTCCACCTTCCCGATCTCCCTCGTCTTTCCATCCCAGTGCCTCCCGAGACCGCCTATAAAACCCCTCCTCTCCTCGCTCCATTTTTCCCATCACCACGCCTCCCTGCCCGTAGCCTCCTCGCCACCGTCCTCCTTTTCCTGCCTAGAACGCCACCAGAGCTCTTCTCGAACCTCCCATCGCCCAGCGCCACCTCCCCAAGCGCCGACCCCCTCCTCCGCCACCCCACCTCGCCCGGCGACTCGCCCCCCTCGCCGAGCAGCCTCCACATCGCTGCCTCCTTCCTGCCATCTCTGCCTCACGTACATGTAACTCCGTTTTGTTTTCAGATTTATTCCTGTAACAGATTTAGTTCCGTTCTTGTTTAGCTTATAACTTTTGATCTAGAAGTCCAATGATGCTGATTCTTTTTGTTAGATCACAATTTTCTTGTAGTTTCCAAAAATATATAATTTGTCTATGTTTGGATTTATAAAATTGAGTTAGATCAGATTTGAATTAAAGCTTGTTTTGCTTATTCGGGAGTTTCATAATAGATTTTTATTTAATTCTTTTTGCTCCTAGTTGCTTAATGAAATATTTTCTGTTTAGTTAACATAAAACCATGATTAGGTGATGTTAAGAAATTTTTGTTATATAAAACTATTTTTGTTGTTATTTGAAGTAGGAAAACTTTGAGTTGTTTTTTCTTTAAGCTTTCCTTTGGGTTTTGCTTTGTTGGTTTTGGTGTGTTACTTTGTTATGTTATGTTATGCTATGTGCTTATTATAGTTATTGTTTGCCTCGGTAGAATTTCCGAGTGCTAAGATTGCTACTACGAAACCCTAGTTTTTCAAGATCGCCAACAAGGCAAGTTCACTTTGACCATGCTTTCATACCTATGTTTTATTGCATTTAGTGGCACCTTTGCAACCACCCTCAAGAGTGTTATTGAATCCTTGTAGTTGTGTAGTATGCATGAGGTAGGAACCCACCCCTGATTACCAAGCCCGGACGATATTTTATTTAATGCTACACTATAGTAGACGGGTTTTGGTATGAGTACTGGAGTGGTGTGAGAATGGAGGATTCTACGCCAATGACGATAACTCCATGATGGAATCTGCAAGGACTGCATCTTCAAGGCCTCAAGACTTCAAGACTCAAGACAAGAATTCAATACACACTCATCGGGTGAAGGACGGTTGACGGCACCTGGAGAAACCAGTGGTTGGCGGGATGCATGGAGAAGCGCCATGACATCTTGCGGAAAGCTTCACCTGCACTCAAAGAGACGGAAGAATACTTCATGCCGGAAGCTTACATGCAACCGCAAGTCATTATGGGCTCGCTTGGTTGACCTTAGTTGTGACTCTGGCTGGGACGGTACTAGCAGATGTAGAACTACGGTAGGATGGGTTGAGTAACGGACAGTGGTCGAGGAACTCTTTGGAAGACCATGTTTGGTCATCTTGTTCTCAAACACTCTGAAGTGCGAGAACGTAAAGAGAGGGATCGAATCTTGCGGGTAAAGTGTACAAACCTCTCGCAGAGGGTTATAACCTAATCGATTAGCCGTGTCCCCGGTTACGGACAATTTGAGCCTCTGGACTTGGATCTATCTCGGAACTCTCAACACCGGACTGATAACTTAATTGTGGGCAACTTATGGTGACTTTGGGCTATGGGACATCGGTTGGCGGAACCATGTCATGATAGAAAACTCCATAGTACAGACTTCATTTATTCCTTTGATGTAGGTAAAATAAAACCAGCTTTTATGCAAATAAAAGTCAGATACAGAGCCATAAAGCCATACTGCATATAGTATAGTTTACCATCTGTTTTTCTCTTATTGTGATCTTGCCGGTACATTCAATGTACTGACCTACACGGCTGCAACGTATCATGTTGCGATACCTTCCTCGACGAGTAAGAGTTACGATATGTGGTTACGGTCTACACTCAACCCGCCGATGGCGTTGATGGGACTCCACACCCGCTTGATTGTTTCCGCTGAGTATTACGAGGTATATATCATTTTACGTTATTTATACATGTGATTGCACTTTGATATATACATTGATGTACTGTGTGTGCCAAAGATACTGATCCGTGGATGGCACGGATACACTGAGGCTTGACCGTCTCGAGGTCGGGTCGCTACATTAAGACAAGGAAAAATTTCGTAGAAGAATATTATCGTGAATTACAAACTGGCTTGATTAGATGTGGTATTGTTGAGGAGAATGAAGCTATGCTTGCATGTTTTCGGGTGGATTAAATAGAGAGATTTAGACCATTCTAGACTACAAGGATTATAATAATATCACTCGATTATTCCATCTTGCTTGTAAAGCTGAACGTGAAGTGCAGGATCGACAGCGTTGGCGCGGACTAACTTTTCTCGCAGGTCGACCTTCATCATGGACACCACGTGCATCATCTACTTCCACACGCTCTACTACACCGCACCTCCGCCGGCTGCCACCTCCAACCGTGATACAAGAAAGCAGGCACAACCACCACTATCCGCCAAGAGCACACTGCTGGGCCTACAGTAGCTCTTCTTCTTCCATGGCGTCAACAGGCACACAAGTGATATTATTTGTCGTCGTTGTAAGGGAAGAGGACATTTTATGAGAGAATGCCAATCTCAGCGTGTGATGATTGCTACCGAGGATGGTGGGTATGAGTCCGCTAGTGACTATGATGAAGAGACTTTGGCTCTTAATACACATGAAGAACACGGTGGAGATGATTCGATCATGAGACGCAATACATGGCTGTCAAGATGCCGACAGGTATGAATGTTTAGTTGCTCACCGTGTTTTGAGTGTGCAGGTTACACAAGCTGAGCAAAATCAGAGGCATAACTTGTTCCATACAAAGGAGTTGTGAAGGAACGTTCTATTCAGCGCCATCATAGATGGAGGGAGCTGCAACAACTTGGCTAGCATGGATATGGTGGAGAAGTTTTCTCTCACCACAAGACCACATCCACATCCTTACTACATCCAATGGTTCAACAACAGCGGCAAGGTTAAGGTAACACGTCATCGCTCGTGTGTATTTTAGTATCTCTACATATGCTGATTATGTTGATTGTGATGTGGTACCTATGCAAGCATGTTCCTTATTACTTGGTAGACCATGGCAATTTGATAAAATTCCATACACCATGGTAGAAACAATCAGTATACTCTTGTTCACAAGGATAAAATATTACTTTGCTTCCTATGACTCTGATTCCATTTTGAAAGATGATATTAATAGAGCTAATAAAGCAAAACAGAGAAAAATAAGAGTGAAAATCAGATTGTGGCAAAAGAATTTGAGCAACAAATGAAGCCTAATAATAAACCATCTAATGTTGCTTCTGAAATTAAACTGAAAAGTGCATGTTTATTTGCCACCAAATCTGATATTGATGAGTTAGATTCTAGCAAATCTGTTTGCTATGCTTTTGTGTGCAAAGAGGCATTATTTTCATTCGAGGACGTGCCTTCCTCTTTGCCCTCGTTGTCACTAACATTTTGCAGAGTTCACGACGCCTTCCCACAAGACATGCCACCGGATTACCACCTATTCGAGGGATTGAGCATCAAATTGACTTAATTCCTGTGCATCACTACCCAACCGTGCACCATACCGCATCAATCCAAAGGAGACGAAGGAGATTATGCGCCAAGCATGTGAGCTGCTCGACAAAGGTTATATACGCCAATCTCTTAGTCCTTGTGTTGTTCCTATTATACTAGTGCCTAAAAAGGATGGTACGTCGCAGTATGTGTGTTGATTGTAGAGGCATTAATAATATTACTATTCGTTATCGCCATCCTATTCCTAGGCTAGATGATATGCTTGATGAATTGAGTGGCTCTACAATATTCTCCAAAGTTGATTTGCGAGTGGATACCATCAAATTCGTATGAAATTGGGAGATGAATGGAAAACAACATTTAAAACTAAGTTTGGTTTATATGAGTGGTTAGTCATGCCTTTTGGGTTAACTAATGCACCTAGTACTTTCATGAGACTAATGAACTAAGTTTTACGTGCTGTAGCCTCCTCGCCACCGTCCTCCTTTTCCTGCCTAGAACGCCACCAGGAGCTCTTCCGAACCTCCCCATCGCCCAGCGCCACCTCCCAAGCGCCGACCCCTCCTCCGCCACCCCACCCGCGGCGACCTCGCCCCCTCGCCGAGCAGCCCTCCACATCGCCGTCTCCTTCCTGCCATCTCTGCCTCACGACAGGTAACTCCGTTTTCGTTTTCAGATTTATTCCCGTAACAGATTTAGTTCCGTTCTTGTTTAGCTTATAACTTTTGATCTAGAAGTCCAATGATGCTGATTCTTTTGCGTTAGATCACAATTTTCTTGTAGTTTCCAAAATATATAATTTGTCTATGTTTGGATTTATAAAAATTGAGTTAGATCAGATTTGAATTAAAGCTTGTTTTGCTTATTCCGGGAGTTTCATAATAGATTTTATTTAATTCTTTTTGCTCCTAGTTGCTTAATGAAATATTTTCTGTTTAGTTAACATAAAACCATGATTAGGTGATGTTAAGAAATTTTTGTTATATAAAACTATTTTTGTTGTTATTTGAAGTAGGAAAACTTTGAGTTGTTTTTCTTTAAGCTTTCCTTTGGGTTTTGCTTTGTTGGTTTTGGTGTGTTACTTTGTTATGTTATGTTATGCTATGTGCTTATTATAGTTATTGTTTGCCTCGGTAGAATTTCCGGAGTGCTAAGATTGCTACTACTGAAACCCTAGTTTTTCAAGATCGTCAACAAGGCAAGTTCACTTTGACCATGCTTTCATACCTATGTTTTATTGCATTTAGTGGCACCTTTGCAACCACCCTCAAGAGTGTTATTGAATCCTTGTAGTTGTGTAGTATGCATGAGGTAGGAACCCACCCCTGATTACCAAGCCGGGACGATATTTTATTTAATGCTACACTATAGTAGACGGGTTTTGGTATGAGTACTGGAGTGGTGTGAGAATGGAGGATTCTCGTCAATGACGATAACTCCATGATGGAATCTGCAAGGACTGCATCTTCAAGGCCTCAAGACTTCAAGACTCAAGACAAGAATTCAATACACACTCTTTGGGTGAAGGGCGGTTGACGGGCACCTGGAGAAACCAGTGGTTGGCGGGATGCATGGAGAAGCGCCATGACATCTTGCGGAAAGCTTCACCTGACTCAAAGAGACGGAAGAATACTTCATGCCGGAAGCTTACTGTGCAACCGCAAGTCATTATGGGCTCTGGCTTGGTTGACCTTAGTTGTGACTCTGGCTGGGACGGTACTAGCAGATGTAGAACTACGGTAGGATGGGTTGAGTACGGACGGTGGTCGAGGAACTCTTTGGAAGACCATGTTTCGGTCATCTTGTTCTCAAACACTCTGAAGTGCGAGAACGTAAAGAGAGGGATCGAATCTTGCGGGTAAAGTGTACAAACCTCTGCAGAGGGTTATAACCTAATCGATTAGCCGTGTCCCCGGTTACGGACAATTTGAGCCTCTGGACTTGGATCTATCTCGGAACTCTCAACACCGGACTGATAACTTAATTGTGGGCAACTTATGGTGACTTTGGGCTATGGGACATCGGTTGGCGGAACCATGTCATGATAGAAAACTCCATAGTACAGACTTCATTTATTCCTTTGATGTAGGTAAAATAAAACCAGCTTTTATGCAAATAAAAGTCGATCTGAGCCATAAAGCCATATCTGCATATAGTATAGTTTACCATCTGTTTTCTCTTATTGTGATCTTGCGGTACATTCAATGTACTGACCTACACGGCTGCAACGTATCATGTTGCAGATACCTTCCTCGACGAGTAAGAGTTACGATACAGGGTTACGGTCTACACTCAACCTGCCGATGGCGTTGATGGGACTCCACACCCGTTTGATTGTTTCCGCTGAGTATTACGAGGTATATATCATTTTACGTTATTTATACATGTGATTGCACTTTGATATATACATTGATGTCTTGTGTGTGCCAAAGATATCTTGATCCGAGGATGGCACGGATACACGAGGCTTGACCGTCGAGGTCGGGTCGCTCTGTAGATGGTATCGAGCACATGTTGACTGTAGGACGTGACCCTAGAAATCGGAAAGCCCTTGGACAGGATATCTCAAAACTTTATTTAGAAAAAGACTCTTACTTCTCATCTTTTCTGATTTTATCAAATAGACCCTCTCACCTCAAATAGTTAGAATATACCCTTATCCTTTGATCACCGGAGGATCAATCAAGACGCCCAAGAAGGATTTGATATCGGAGAACCGATGACCCCTCAGAGTAAAGAGGATTTCTCCATTAGGATCTACAACAGTTGAAGACTCCGAAGGCTTGAAGGATCTGAAGAATTAATTGACCTTAGAGACCAAACCCCTGCTATACACCTACGTTAGATGCGATGATTTGTGAGCTGTCATTTGTTTGATGTTTTCCGACAGCCCCAAAATAAAACTTGTTTCTTCAAAAAAACTATTGGTTGTATTGTGTGTATATCCCTCCCCACCTCTCTCATCTCACCCTAAAACCCTTGAACCCCATAGATGATGAATGAAGTTGGACTAATATTCTCTGGACCGAAGACTCAGCCGGAGGCAGAGCTATGGATTCAGAATATGGAGAATCACTTCGGAAGCAATTTGATTTCAAGGAAGTATGAGGTCCAATATGCTCTTGAAGATTTTACGAAAGTGCTGCAACCTGGTGGAAAATGCATCAAGCCATACGGGGAGTTAATGGAGCAAGAACTTGGGAGGAATTAAGAAGACCCTGATGAGATCACGTCTCATCCGGAAGCACTATGATAACCCAAAGAAGAAACCTTGTGCTCGCAAGATTTGCGGAGAAATAGGACACACCTGGGAGGAACACAAGGATGGATGCCCTCATTGTGAGGGGAAACACCCGGTGAGGAATGCCCAACTAGCTGTGTGACTTGCTTCTGTGTGAAGGAACCACCCACTACCGGTGCAAAGTGTCACATTTACTCCACGGTGCAACAAACTATTCAAGCGGGAAGATGGAATGAAAGAAGCCCTCAAGGAAGATCTAGAAGAACCAATAATGACTGAAAGTGTTGAAGACCTGGATGGAGAAGGTCTCAACAGATTTTTCCCCAATGCACGCTATTCATGTGGAGAAGAAGGACATTTTCACAGATTGCACCAAGGAAAGAAAAGAGTATCCGGATACTTCCGACGGAAGCAATAGAGTTTGATCCATGGGAATAGAAGGTTTGATCGAACGAAGAAACCCGGAAGAGAAAACAAAGACACCCTCGTAACAACCCAATTTCTGCAAATAGGGACAAGAGTCATATTACCTGTTTTGAATGTAAGGACGTCGGGCATTATGCCAATCATTGTCTCGAAAGGAAGCAAGGAACTCAAGGAGCAGGCACCATCTCCAAGAAGCCCAAAGACTTATCGAAAGTCATTTGTTTTCGCTGCAAGGAAGCAGGACATTATGCTACTAAATGTTCCGACAAGACGAAAGCTGGAGCTGAGTAGTTGGAATTTTGATTATGGATAATAAGAGTAGTAGAAAGCAATTTCATTTTCATGAGCTCAATGAGTTGAGTTATGTAATAGATTACTCTGAGATTGTAATAGTTCATGACTCAATAAAGTTGTAATGCCACATCTTGACAAGCTTTAAGGAGTTGTCATATTTTATCATGGAAATTAATATTCGGATGAACATGGAAGAAAGTGAGTTGTGATGCATAAACAGGAAATTGGAAATTGAGTTTGAAGTTTTGTTTGGATGATATGAATGTGTGCCCAGGAGATATGTACCTCATTACGAGCACCACTTTTGTTATACAACTGCAGATGACGACCCTTTACGAGTCTTTCCTTAAAGGTCGGAAACCATCATGACCACGACAAGTGATCATGATTACCGAAAATCTGAAGGACATGATGAAGCATATTCACCTTGAAGGAGATGCAGTCTACAAAGGCTACCCTTCATGCATAAGGGAGTGGAACTTTGGTATGTGGAGGTACACCTCCACCATTTGAAAGGAGTTTGCCCAAAATGATGGGGCAGTACTTTTTCATTTCACGTGTGCCACAAGCAACTTTCTTCGATGCTGTTCGTGAAGCAGCCATGGAAGCCATACGCCAGATCGGAGAAATACTTGAAGCAAGACTCCGTTATACTCAGGAATACCTAAGCGAAGTGCATGCAGAGATGATGAAGGTGAAGCTCAAGACCACCATGATGAAACAGAAGATTGAAGATTTCAAGGCTCATGTTGCACAATTCGGTGGGGATGAAGAATCCTCGAGGAGGATAAATAAATAAAGTGGAAGTAATGTCCACCATACCAAATCATGTGGGTGGCAGCATTTGTAACAAGTAATTTTTGGAATTTGGATTTACGAAAATGGTTAAGGATGTAATGAAAGATTGATATGAGATTAATGAGATTTTATGGATAAACTTGTGCACTTCTTTTGGTCATAGTACTCTATAAAGCCACGGGATCAATGAAGAAAGAAACGTGTTATTCATGACGGCCATAGAAGGAAGCTGGACAAAATAAGTTGGAGTTTTGTTTTGATATGATGGTATGAAGAAACAGAGTACTACTGGATTTAAGGAGGTGTAACAAGAGAGTTACTCCAAGGATGAGTTAAAGCTGCACTAGTGTTGAAGTGGGCCATAACCCACAGGCCCAGGATTTTGGGAAGGAACCGTTGTAACCTTGATAAAGGAATACACTTGGAAGAAGCAGTGATCAAATCAGCATACGTTCCGTAGGAGGTTACGCAAAAACCTAAGAGTGGTGAAGTAACGATAGATGTTTTGTTTGGCTTGCAGAAACCATGGATTTACTCGAAACCAGTTCGGGAACAAGAGAAATTTCTGTAATGCTGGTGAGAATGCCCAAGTGTTAGAATACGTGATTCGATATTTACATATGTGGTAATGGTTCAAATACGGGATGGATTGGCCCCCATACCGGAGACTTCTATCATGAACTATCATATGTTGATGGAAAATCGAGAGCCTTGAAAACTTAGAAGAGTGTCGACGCGATAAGCCATAAAACCATAAAATGGTAGGACGATGGAACCCCATTACAGCAACCGTTGCCAAGCGTAGGTTATACGGTGAGGTTCAACCAGACCCGTTTTCTGCAGGAGAAAACCATAAATTGTAGACCACCATGAGTGTTTCGATAGTTGTTTAGAATGGACACAGACCCATCAGCTAAGAAGATCCGGTCTCGGACGAACTTCAACTTTGACGAACCGACCCAAGCTTTTGAGGAAAACTCTATGCTTGACGATGTAAGAGCTTTAATGAAGGAGCTATTGTAAGATATGTGAAGAGACATACATTGTCAGCCCTCCGGAGGAAATATCTGAGTTTATTGGAACCATGACCTTGTTTTTAAGTGTGGTAGCACCCCGACCTTCGACCAAGACATTTGCTAGAAGACCCCAACCCCTAACCTTTTCTTGCTAGCCTCTTCGAATCTCGAGGACGAGATTCATTTTAAGTGTGGTAGGTTTGTAACATCCCAAATTTTGGAATGTTAATATAATTAATTGAATTGTTTGTTTGTTTGCTTGAGTGAATTAAACTTGAGTGAAATTTGAACCTTTTCAAAAACTTTTGAAAGAGAGGGAATAAAATGACTTTCCCCTTCTCCGGTAAATTCAAATTCATCCTATTAAAATCAATGAGAGAAGATGACATGACTTCTTCAACTATAAAGAATTTGAACGGAGTTTTGCAATTTAATTCTTTCAAATACTTGCACTTGCTTCTCTATTTTTCTTCCCGAGAAATACCCGAAAATAAATTCTTGCAAGCAAGAAAGAGCGGAGGAAAATGACCCTCCAAAATCAGGGGCATTTTGAAAATATTTGAGCCAAGAAAACCAAAGTTTTATTTAAAAATTATTTGCAAAAAGAAATAAAGCCTTTAGGGATTTTCTGAAAAACATTTTTTTAAGTTTTTATTTTGGCCGTGGAATAATGCTCATCATCTACATTTTATTTTTCTGATAATTTTAGTATATAAAACTCTTGATTCGAATTGATTTGATTTCCTTTTTATTGTTTTAGTTTCCTAATTTTAAAAATAGGAATGGAATCGCTTTTATTAGGAAAACCTGCTGGCCCATTAAGCACTTTCCTATTCTAGCCCAACAAGAGATCATCTCCTTCCTCTGTTTCCTCTCACGTTACTGAAGCTTTCCATGTCCATGGAGACAGGAATCTCCACCTTCCCGATCTCCCTCGTCTTTCCATCCCAGCGCCTCCCGAGACCGCCTATAAAACCCCCTCCCTCTCCTCGTTCCATTTTTCCCATCACCACGCCCCCTCCCTGCCCGTAGCCTCCTCGCCACCGTCCTCCTTTTCCTGCCTAGAAACGCTCACCAGGAGCTCTCCTGGAACCTCCCCATCGCCCAGCGCCACCTCCCCAAGCGCCGACCCCCTCCTCCGCCACCCCCACCCTCGCCGGCGACCTCGCCCCCTCGCCGGAGCAGCCCTCCACATCGCCGTCTCCTTCCTGCCATCTCTGCCTCACGTACAGGTAACTCCGTTTTCGTTTTCAGATTTATTCCCGTAACAGATTTAGTTCCGTTCTTGTTTAGCTTATAACTTTTGATCTAGAAGTCCAATGATGCTGATTCTTTTTGTGTTAGATCACAATTTTCTTGTAGTTTCCAAAAATATATAATTTGTCTATGTTTGGATTTATAAAAATTGAGTTAGATCAGATTTGAATTAAAGCTTGTTTTGCTTATTCGGGAGTTTCATAATAGATTTTTATTTAATTCTTTTTGCTCCTAGTTGCTTAATGAAATATTTTCTGTTTAGTTAACATAAAACCATGATTAGGTGATGTTAAGAAATTTTGTTATATAAAACTATTTTTGTTGTTATTTGAAGTAGGAAAACTTTGAGTTGTTTTTTCTTTAAGCTTTCCCTTTGGGTTTTGCTTTGTTGGTTTTGGTGTGTTACTTTGTTATGTTATGTTATGCTATGTGCTTATTATAGTTATTGTTTGCCTCGGTAGAATTTCCGAGTGCGAAGATTGCTACTCTGAAACCCTAGTTTTTCGAAGATCGTCAACAAGGCAAGTTCACTTTGACCATGCTTTCATACCTATGTTTTATTGCATTTAGTGGCACCTTTGCAACCACCCCTCAGTAGTGTTATTGAATCCTTGTAGTTGTGTAGTATGCATGAGGTAGGAACCCACCCCCTGATTACCAAGCCCGGGACGATATTTTATTTAATGCTACACTATAGTAGACGGGGTTTTGGTATGAGTACTCGGGAGTGGTGTGAGAATGGAGGATTCTACGTCAATGACGACAACTCCATGATGGAATCTGCAAGGACTGCATCTTCAAGGCCTCAAGACTTCAAGACTCAAGACAAGAATTCAATACACACCACTGGGTGAAGGGCGGTTGTGGGCACCTGGAGAAACCAGTGGTTGGCGGGATGCATGGAGAAGCGCCATGACATCTTGGAAAGCTTCACCCAGACTCAAAGAGACGGAAGAATACTTCATGCCGGAAGCTTACTGTGCAACCGCAAGTCATTATGGGCTCTGGCTTGGTTGACCTTAGTTGTGACTCTGGCTGGGGACGGTACTAGCAGATGTAGAACTACGGTAGGATGGGTTGAGTACCGGACAGTGGTCGAGGAACTCTTTGGAAGACCATGTTTGGTCATCTTGTTCTCAAACACTCTGAAGTGCGAGAGCGTAAAGAGAGGGATCGAATCTTGCGGGTAAAGTGTACAAACCTCTGCAGAGGGTTATAACCTAATCGATTAGCCGTGTCCCGATTACGGACAATTTGAGCCTCTGGACTTGGATCTATCTGGAACTCTCAACACCGGATGATAACTTAATTGTGGGCAACTTATGGTGACTTTGGGCTATGGGACATCGGTTGGCGGAACCATGTCATGATAGAAAACTCCATAGTACAGACTTCATTTATTCCTTTGATGTAGGTAAAATAAAACCAGCTTTTATGCAAATAAAAGTCGAATCTGAGCCATAAAGCCATACTGCATATAGTATAGTTTACCATCTGTTTTTCTTATTGTGATCTTGCGGTACATTCAATGTACTGACCTACACGGCTGCAACGTATCATGTTGCGTATACCTTCCTCGACGAGTAAGAGTTACGATCTGGTTACGGTCTACACTCAACCTGCCGATGGCGTTGATGGGACTCCACACCCGTTTGATTGTTTCCGCTGAGTATTACGAGGTATATATCATTTTACGTTATTTATACATGTGATTGCACTTTGATATATACATTGATGTACTGTGTGTGCCAGCATACTGATCCAGGGATGGCACGGATACACAGAGGCTTGACCGTCTGAGGTCGGGTCGCTACATTAAGACAAGGAAAAATTTCGGTAGAAGAATATTATCAGGAATTACAAACTGGCTTGATTAGATGTGGTATTGTTGAGGAGAATGAAGCTATGCTTGCATGTTTTCTGGGTGGATTAAATAGAGAGATTTAGACCATTCTAGACTACAAGGATTATAATAATATCACTCGATTATTCCATCTTGCTTGTAAAGCTGAACGTGAAGTGCAGGATCGACGAAGCGTTGGCGCGGACTAACTTTTCTCGCAGGTCGACCTTCATCATGGACACCACGTGCATCATCTACTTCCACACGTTCTACTACACGGCACCTCCGTCGGCTGCCACCTCCAACCGTGATACAAGAAAGCAGGCACAACCACCACTATCTGCCAAGAGCACACCTGCTGGGCCTACACAGCTCTTCTTCTTCCATGGCGTCAACAGGGCACACAAGTGATATTATTTGTCGTCGTTGTAAGGGAAGAGGACATTTTCGAGAGAATGCCAATCTCAGCGTGTGATGATTGCTACCGAGGATGGTGGGTATGAGTCCGCTAGTGACTATGATGAAGAGACTTTGGCTCTTAATACACATGAAGAACACGGTGGAGATGATTACGATCATGAGACGCAATACATGGCTGTGAAGATCTTTGACAGGTATGAATGTTTAGTTGCTCACCGTGTTTTGAGTGTGCAGGTTACACAAGCTGAGCAAAATCAGAGGCATAACTTGTTCCATACAAAGGAGTTGTGAAGGAACGTTCTATTCAGCGTCATCATAGATGGAGGAGCTGCAACAACTTGGCTAGCATGGATATGGTGGAGAAGTTTCTCTCACCACAAGACCACATCCACATCCTTACTACATCCAATGGTTCAACAACAGCGGCAAGGTTAAGGTAACACGTCTTTGTTCGTGTGTATTTTAGTATCTCTACATATGCTGATTATGTTGATTGTGATGTGGTACCTATGCAAGCATGTTCCTTATTACTTGGTAGACCATGGCAATTTGATAAAAATTCCATACACCATGGTAGAAACAATCAGTATACTCTTGTTCACAAGGATAAAAATATTACTTTGCTTCCTATGACTCCTGATTCCATTTTGAAAGATGATATTAATAGAGCTAATAAAGCAAAACAGGAGAAAATAAGAGTGAAAATCAGATTGTGGCAAAAGAATTTGAGCAACAAATGAAGCCTAATAATAAACCATCTAATGTTGCTTCTGAAATTAAACTGAAAAGTGCATGTTTATTTGCCACCAAATCTGATATTGATGAGTTAGATTCTAGCAAATCTGTTTGCTATGCTTTTGTGTGCAAAGAGGCATTATTTTCATTCGAGGACGTGCCTTCCTCTTTGCCCCCTGTTGTCACTAACATTTTGCAGGAGTTCACGACGTCTTCCCACAAGACATGCCACCGGATTACCACCTATTCGAGGGATTGAGCATCAAATTGACTTAATTCGGTGCATCACTACCCAACCGTGCACCATACCGTACCAATCCGAAGGAGACGAAGGAGATTATCGTCAAGTACAGGAGCTGCTCGACAAAGGTTATATACGCGAATCTCTTAGTCCTTGTGTTGTTCCTATTATACTAGTGCCTAAAAAGGATGGTACGTCGCGTATGTGTGTTGATTGTAGAGGCATTAATAATATTACTATTCGTTATCGTCATCCTATTCCTAGGCTAGATGATATGCTTGATGAATTGAGTGGCTCTACAATATTCTCCAAAGTTGATTTGCGTAGTGGATACCATCAAATTCGTATGAAATTGGGAGATGAATGGAAAACAACATTTAAAACTAAGTTTGGTTTATATGAGTGGTTAGTCATGCCTTTTGGGTTAACTAATGCACCTAGTACTTTCATGAGACTAATGAACGAAGTTTTACGTGCTTTCATTGGTCGATTTGTGGTAGTCTATTTTGATGATATACTGATTTATAGCAAATCTTTGGAAGAACATTTGGAACATTTACGTGATGTTTTTAATGCTCTACGTGATGCACGTTTGTTTGGTAACCTTGGGAAGTGCACCTTTTGCACCGACCGAGTATCTTTTCTTGGCTATGTTGTTACTCCACAGGGAATTGAAGTTGATAAAGCCAAGATTGAAGCTATTGAGAGTTGGCCGCAGCCCAAAACGGCCACACAAGTGAGGAGTTTTCTTGGACTCGCTGGTTTCTATAGGCGTTTTGTGAGAGACTTTAGCACCATTGCAGCACCTCTCAATGAGCTTACAAAGAAGGATGTGCCTTTTGTTTGGGGTACCGCATGGGAAGAAGCCTTCACGGTATTGAAAGATAAGTTGACACATGCTCCTTTACTCCAACTTCCGACTTTAATAAGACTTTTGAGCTTGAATGTGATGCTAGTGGAATTGGATTAGGAGGTGTGTTATTACAAGATGGCAAACCTGTTGCATACTTTTACGAAAAATTGAGTGGGCCTAGTCTGAACTATTCTACTTATGACAAAGAATTATATGCTCTTGCTCGGACTTTAGAGACATGGCAACATTATTTATGGCCCAAAGAATTTGTTATACATTCTGATCATGAATCTTTGAAACATATTAAAAGTCAAGCTAAACTGAATCGTAGACATGCTAAATGGGTTGAATTCATTGAGACTTTCCTTATGTCATTAAACACAAGAAGGGTAAAGAAAATGTTATTGATGATGCTTTGTCTAAATCGCTATACTATGCTTTCACAACTTGACTTCAAAATATTTGGTTTGGAGACCATCAAAGATCAATATGTGCATGATGCTGATTTTAAAGATGTAATGCAGAATTGTAAAGAAGGAAGAACATGGAACAAGTTCGTTATTAATGATGGTTTTGTGTTCCGTGCTAACAAGCTACCTGCTAGCTCTGTTCGTCTTTTGTTGTTGCAGAGGCGCATGGAGGAGGATTAATGGGACACTTTGGCGTCAAGAAGACGGAGGATATACTTGCTACACATTTCTTTTGGCCAAAGATGAGACGGGATGTTGAGCGTTTTGTTGCTCGCTGCACTACATGTCAAAAAGCTAAGTCACGACTCAATCCTCATGGTTTATATATGCCTTTGCCTATACCTAGTGTTCCTTGGGAGGATATATCTATGGACTTTGTTTTAGGTTTACCTCGAACAAAGAAGGGGAGGCATAGCATATTTGTTGTCGTAGATAGATTCTCGAAAATGCCACACTTTATACCATGTCATAAAAGCGATGATGCTGTTAATGTTGCCGATTTGTTCTTTCGTGAAATTATTCGCTTGCATGGTGTGCCAAATACTATTGTTTCAGATCGTGATACTAAATTTCTTAGCCACTTTTGGAGATGTTTATGGGCTAAGTTGGGGACTAAACTGCTTTTTAGTACTACTTGTCACCCCCAAACTGATGGACAAACTGAAGTAGTCAATAGAACATTGTCTACTATGCTTAGGGCTGTTTTGAAGAATAATAAGAAAATGTGGGAAGAATGCTTGCCTCATATTGAATTTGCTTATAATCGCTCATTGCATTCTACTACTAAGATGTGCCCTTTTGAAATTGTGTATGGCTTCCTACCTCGTGCACCTATTGATTTGTTGCCTCTTCCATCTTCGGAGAAGGTTAATTTTGATGCTAAAGAACGTGCTGAATTGATTTTAAAATGCATGAGTTAACTAAGGAAAACATTGAGCGTATGAATGCTAAATATAAACTTCTGGAGATAAGGGTAGAAAACATGTTGTCTTTGCACTGGAGATCTTGTTTGGTTACATTTGCGTAAGGATAGGTTTCCTAATTTGCATAAATCAAAGCTAATGCCACGTCTTGATGGTCCATTTAAGGTGTTAGAGAAAATAAATGATAATGCATACAAACTTGAGCTGCCTGCAGATTTTGGGGTTAGTCCCACTTTTAACATTGCAGATTTGAAGCCTTATTTGGGTGAGGAAGATGAGCTTCCGTCGGGACGACTTCATTTCAAGAAGGGAGGATGATGAGGACATCAATACCATTGTTACACCCACAGCCCTGCTGCTATACATCTTGGACCAATTACTAGAGCTTGCACGCCAATTGAATTATCGGTACTTTCGTTTCTTGGTAACGATTCCAATGTTCATGAGAATATGATGCTGCCTAAATTGGATACATTTGTTTTGCTTACAAATGAAGGGCCTACCATGGACAAGAAAGATGAACCTTGGAGCAAGTTCAAGCATGGAGATGTTGGCATGCATAAGGGGAACAAGAACGGAGTTACAAGTGATGATTCAGGACTTTGAAGCCACCTTAATGAGTTCATGAGGCCTTGGACGAAATATACAAGATGCCACTTCATAATATTCGTCCATAGGCTATTCTAGGTGCTGCGTCACCTTATTATTGGGCCAGGCCCATGTAATTTCGAAATACTTAAGTATAGGCTGTTTTTAGAGTCCGTATGTGTGGGGAAACAAGAGTTAGGGTTGGTTTCGGACCCCTCCCTCAAGGGCCACGAAATTCCCTCCTCTTCCTCCATATATACAGCCCTTAGGGCGTCGTTTAGACTTTGGGTTTTGTTTAGATTAAAAGTTCGCCATAGCTGCAACTTCGCGTACTTCGTTTGTGTTCAACGACCAGACAAAGGCGTCACAGAACCCCACCTTTATCAATAAAGCTTTCATCTTATATTCACAATATCCATATTGCAATCTCAGTTTCTTGCTTGTTCTTCGTTTGCTCGCAGGAAACAGACCCTCGTGGTCAGGTTGATCGTGCTCCGGCGTGGCCAATAACCTCTCGGAGTTGGTTTAGCGATTGCTAAGGCGCGACGTCTTCGCACGTTCGTAGTCGGATCGTCAAAGTCGACTTCCTCTAAAGCGAAAACCAACATCTCATCGAAAGACGGGACACCTTTGCCTCTATTAGAGAGGTTCGAACTCTGGGGCACGCACGAAGAACACTCTCTCGCCAGCTCGCTCGCTCAACGATTCCACGGCCTAGCTCGATGAACCCAAAGAACAATGGACACAAGGGTTTATACTAGTTCGGGCCACCTCACGGTGTAATACCATACTCCACTGTGTGGTGGATTGCCTCGAGGGGCCGAGGATGAGCTAGTACAGTGGATGAACAGCCTCAGGAGGTGAGGTGAGGTGTTCTTGAGCTCGATGAGCTGGTGGGTATGAAGATGATCTCAATTATCCCCCTTGCTACGATGGTGGCTAGGTCCTATTTATAGTGGCCTTGGTCCTCTTCCCAAATGTTTTTGCGGGAAGGGATCCCACAACGGCCAAGTTTGAAGGGGGACAACTAGTACAAGCTATCCTGACAAAAAGTAGTCTTCGCCTGCCAAAGGCTCTGGTGGTGACGCTGACGTGGGCTCCGCGATGACCTCCGTCCTGCCGTCCTGGCGGTCTTGGTCTTGTTGCACCGATATGGAAACCTTTGCCTGATGAATCGGGACTCCTCGCCTGCACTTGCCTCCTTAGCATCAAAGAGGAAACTAGTACACTGCACCCGCCTGGCCTTGGTCGTCATGGCTCTCGTCACGCGAACCTCGCGAGGTGCCCCTTGCAAAGATATCTCCGCTCCTCGGGAGCCAGCCTAGTGAGACTGCCCCCAGGGAGGTCTTGGCATCGTCCGCCTCGCGAGGCTTGGCCCCTCGCGAGGTTCTTAAGTGGTTGCTACTAAAGCTGGGCCGTACCGGGCCGTTGACGGAGCCACGCCATGGGCCGCAGGTAGACAAGTCTGGGCACCCCCATTCCTAGGACGCCGACAAGGACCGTCAGTTGCAAGGAATGGAGAGGGGTGGCTGAAGATCTGCCTGCTCATTGTCACCATCAATCTCGATGCGTGAAGCTAGTTGCGTTTCAATCTGTGGACAGTGGGAGGAAGTTTCTAGCATGTGCAGAGAAGGTTAGACCCTCTTTTGGTTTTACAAATCATTTGTTAGATGTGATTCAGACATTTTGTAACGCCCACGATGCAGCTATATCTCCCACGTGTCGAGGCACGATTTAGAGGCATAACCGCATGGCGGTTTTGTCGCAAGAGGGATAATCTTCACACAATCCCATGTACTGAATAAGAAAAGGAATAAAGAGTTAGCTTACAATCGCCACTTCACACAAATATAACAAGTTAAACATACATCATCCAGAGTACAATCAAGGTCCGACTACGGAACCAAAATAAAAGAAGATAACCCCAAATGCTAGATCCCCTGTCGTCCCAACTGGGCTCCACTACTGATGATCAGGAAATGAAACATAGTAACGACCAAAGTCCTTGTCAAACTCCCACTTGAGTTCGGTAGCATCACCTGCACTGATATCATCGGCACCTGCAACTGTTTGGAAGTATCCGTGAGTCACAAGGACTCAGCAATCTCACACCCGCGAGATCAAGACTATTTATGCTTATGGGTAGGATAAGGTAATGAGGTGGAGCTGCAGCACGTGCTAAGCAAATATGGCGGCTAACATACGCAAATAAGAGTAAGATGAGAAGCTACGCAAAGGTCGTGAAGCTAGAAGTGATCAAGAAGTGATCCTGAAACTACTTACGTCCAAACATAACCCAAACCGTGTTCACTTCCCGGACTCCACCGAAAAGAGACCATCACGGCTACAC
The DNA here is from genome assembly GCA_021605205.1 of Aegilops longissima. NCBI lineage: Eukaryota > Viridiplantae > Streptophyta > Magnoliopsida > Poales > Poaceae > Aegilops > Aegilops longissima. The sequence goes on from JAHIAM010001711.1 coordinate 67,834, forward strand.
ACACGGTTGATTCATTTTAATTAAGTCAAGTGACAAGTTCTATACAACTGGATATTAACAAATTCCCATCTGCCACATAACCACGGGCACGGCTCTCAAAAGTTTATACCCTACAGGGGTGTCCCAACTTAGTCCATCACAAGCTCTCACGATCAACGAAGGATACTCCTTCTCCCGGGAAGACCCGATCAGACTCGGAATCCCGGTTACAAGACATTTCGGCAATGGTAAAACAAGACCAGCAAGACCACCGAATGTGCCGACAAATCCCGATAGGAGCTGCACATATCTCGTTCTTAGGGCACACCGGATGAGACAAGCTACGAGTAAAACCAAACCTCAAGTTTCCCCGAGGTGGCCCCGCGGGCTACTCGATACGGACCAACACTCAAAGGAGCACTGGACCGGGGGGTTAAAATAAAGAGGACCCTCGGGGTTGCAACCCCAAGGGAGGGTTATAGGTTGTTAGGCAAATGTAAAACCAAAGTTGGGCCTTGCTGGAGGAGTTTTATTCAAAGCAAACTGTCAAGGGGGTCCCATAACCCCAACCGCGTAAGGAACGCAAAATCAAGGAACATAACACCGGTATGACGGAAACTAGGGCCGCAAGAGTGGAACAAAACACCAGGCATAAGGCCGAGCCTTCCACCCTTTACCTAGTGTATAGATGCATTAATTAAAATAAGAGATATTGTGATATCCCAACATAATCATGTTCCAACATGGAGCAATCTTCAACTTCACCCGCAACTAACAACGCTATAAGAGGGGCTGAGCAAAAGCGGTAACATAGCCAAACAATGGTTTGCTAGGAAGGTGGGTTAGAGGCTTGACATGGCAATATGGGAGGCATGATAACATGGTAAACACACAAGCATAAACATGGCATGATGCACAAACAAATATGATGCATGTCCGGTTTTAATGAGGCATGGCATGGCAAAGTGCACAAACAATACTACAAATTAAGTGTAGCTCAATATGCATCGAGTTGCATATTGACGAAACACCATATCAATTATTTAGTTCTCTCTCATTTATGTACCCAACAATATTAAATCTTATTAAACATGTCAAGGGGTGAAGCATATGAAAACTACCTATCTAGGCAAGTTTAAATGAGGCCGGAACAACAAACAACAATTCCGGAAAATCCTCATGTCCATATTTTGAATTAGATACTGTTCTGCCTTAAAACATATTTTATTTTTGTTAAACAGTAAAACAAAATACACCAAGTTAATCTATGCATTTTTCTACCCCATTTACATATAAAGTTTATTTAAAATGGAGCTACGGTTAATTAGTTGTGAAATAAACCATTTTAACATGTCATTTAAGCAAATTAATGCAAACATCAAGTTTAACATTTTAAACATGGATGAAAGTGGCATATTATGAAACTGGACAGAATTCTAAGCATTTTACATATATAAAACATTTTAATCTAATGCATGATTTGTGAGATATTAAATGCATGAACATGGAGGGCTTTTCTGTCAAATAGTAAATCCTGGGATAATTGCTAAAATCACAACAGAGGGAAAACCACGCATCGGGCCGAAACTGATTGGCCCAACAGTGCTCAGGGGAAAACAATGGCTGGGCTAAGGCTCGCCAGAGGGCCTTGGGCCGGTGGTGGAGCTGGGCTGGACGCAGAGTGGAGGGAGGATGGCACTGGACCTTGGCGCGGCTTGGCTGGCGGGCCACGTGGAGGACGACGGGTCAACGGGCACGGGCGAATCGAGCAGGAGGAAGCGCTTGTTCGTCCCGGTCTCGCACAAGAGGAAGCAGGCGGCAGCAGAACTTGCAGGGGAGCCCGGAGATGGGCGGCGAACCTCCGGATCTGGCCGGCACGAGCATGGACGGCTACGCGACAAGAGGCACCGCTGGAGCTGTAGGCCACGACAACGGCGGGGGCGCGGTTCAGACAAAGCAAGGGCAGCAGTGGCGGGGCTTAAGGCCGGCGATGGGAATGCACGAGTGTCCATGGCCGGTGATTGGAGCTCCTGTAGGAAAAAAAGGAGGGGAGAGAGATGGCATGAGAGATAGCTAGGGGAGGAGGTAGGAGAGACACGGAAGGAAGAAGGCACGGCCTTGGTTGCTGGAGTCGAGGAGGTCAGGAGGAAGGGATCCAGCGCTGTCTGGCTCCGGTGGGTGATGGTGCAAGGCTTGGGGTGGATTCACCGAGGACTGGCTGGAACGGAGCAGGTCAGAGGTGGGTGTCGCGGATCCGCCGAGGTGCGGCGGTGGCAAGGACAGTCGGCAGCGCTCCTGTTTGAACAGAGAAAGAGAGACACGGATGTAAGACGAGGGAGGCGGAGAAACAACGGGAGGAGGAGAAGGGCAGTGGTGCTTATCTCGTGGTCGCCGGCGGCGGCGCCGATCGTCGAACGATGAGGCGAGGTGGAGGAGCATGGGGAGGCTCGTTCTGGCTGGAGACGAGGCCATGGGCGGCGCTATTCGGGACTGTTGCTGCTGCTTGCGGGGTGCTCGGGGCAAGCTGGTTCTTCGGGGCGGGGGGATCGAGCGAGGAGGAGGTGGTTGGCCCGCGCTGAAAACTAGGGAGATGGTCAGGTCGGCTGGATCGGGAGGGATCCCGAGGAAAACGGAGTGGCAGCGGAGGGTGAGGGAATGGATGGATGGGACAACTTAGGGCTAGGGTTGGGTTCTTTATATAGGTAGGTTGGTTAGCTTAGGGTCTATTCAATCCCTCGGATCGTAATCGGATGGTCCGGAACAAATAGGTTAGGAAATCCTAAATAAGAATCGAAGATATTTTAGGGATGTTCAGGGATGATCCGGACCCAACGGTGACAACTGCCCGGTTCGGGTTCGGGTAAGTTTCAGACACGCACGCAAGGGGGTTTTGTGCACTGTGCAGAGTGGCTCAAATGGTCGGACAACAAAAGAACGGTTGGTCTCAAGAGGGACAACAAGGGCAATAGGGAAAAGCGGGAACTACAACGGATGTGAGTTTTATGAAAACATGCGGATACAATGCGGATAATGCGATGATGAATGCAACAGACAAATAAAACACACGGCGGCAACGAAATACCTGGAAGGCATCTGGAGCATCGGTCTCAGGGCATCACAACTCTCCTCCACTTAGAAGAGATCTCGACCCGAGATCTAAGGATGGCACCAGAGAGAAATGAAAGAGGAAGAGGAAGAGGTAAAACAAAGTTGCTTCTTAGACAAACTAGTGAAACCACGAACCTTGAGAGGTTGAACAAAGTGAAAGAAAGAATACAATGGAGATGACGATATTGCAAATACTCCGTTGGACAAGGGGAACAAGGAATATGATGAGAACCAAGAGCTTAGGGGACAAGATAGAGTTTGAAGCCACTCCGCTTAAAATTAGATGGACAAAGAATAAAAGAATTCGGGCAGCACTCTTGTTGAAAAGATATGCAAGACTTGATAAGATGAAAAGAATTTGAAGAGATGACACAACACTCCGGTTAAATGGATAAGCACGAAAAGAACACGATCCTCACAATTCGAGATGATGAGTGAAAAGAGCAACGACACAATGCCTCCGGAAGAAATAATAGAAGATAGATCATTGGAATACAAGAATGGAGAAGAAAATGCCAACTTCTGCCACAAATGAGCTTGGAAATCACCCTTCCAAGAAGGTTATAACGGAATTGTTGGAAAACCAACAATGAAATGATATACTCCTCATGGACTTATGAAAACATCTCAAAACTAGAGGTGATATTTGCCACTAACGAAAACAATTGATTGCTTAAGTTCAATGAAGAGATGAAAACTTCTCGCATCGAGAGGATAGGAGGAAACTTGGATCGTTGATAAGCACCACAATTCACAACATTGCCAATGGAAGGCTTCAGGTGAAACCTATACCAAGATAACTCCAAGGAAGAAATTCTTGGGTTAAAAAGATCTCGTGAATGAATTGAAAATGATGGGTTTAAAATATGTCACTCTTGAAAACTTGTGAATCATGAAACACGAAGGAAAATTATCAAGAATGACATAACACCACCTCAAAAGATAGTGGAGAACAATTGCAGTTAAATGCAAGATCAAGAATGCTTGAACTCCTCAAAACAAAACATGTGTTGAGCACCATGTTTATTCTTAGAGTATAGCTTGGCGGATCTTAACTTCAAGAGAAATCTTGAAGAACAGTTGAAGAATGAAAGGAATCCTTGACGAACCACCATGTAGAGCCTCCATGAAGAACTCCGGTAATATAAAAGGATGATAAAATAAAGGGAAATTGAAAACATAAGGTGAAGCCCTGCGATGATTTAGATGGAGCTTAGAGACGAGATAAGGCGGAAAACTTGGAACTCCGGAAAAGAAAAGATAAAGCATCTCGAACCAAGAAAAATGACATGATGAACAACTCTAGAAAGAAGAAACTAGATCACTTGGATGAAACAATAATAAGAATTATGTTATGCGTATCCTTCACCAATATAAATTGATGACAAGCAACGGATTTGGCATACTACTTATTCTCGTAGAAAGGATTAAGAGAGATATAGCGTAAACTAGAGAAGGTCTTCAACGAACCACCGGTTGGATTGAAATAACGAATAAATTAATATGAGAACATAGGAATAGGAATCTTGAACAAATCGCCATAAGAATTAAAAAAACTGAACAAAGAAAAGATAGTGAAACACCGGGAAGAATTAGAAAGAACGAAGATACTTGAGAGAATTGAGATACAAGAGAACGAATAGATCACGAGCTGACTAGAGGATACTTGAATGATGCACGGGTAAGATTTGGAGAACGATAGTTACACACTGAGAATGAAGAATTATGACATGATGGCCTTCAGAGGAAAGAAATGGAAACAACTCATGAAATGCTCCGGATGGGTATGAAAAGAATTCTCACAATCGAAAATAATTATGAGAGGATGGCAACAAGTTAGAACCACACATCTTTGAGAGAACGGATAAGATTTGGAGGAAAAACTCTTCTTCGGTCTTCAAATGTTGAGAATGATGATGAGAACCACCATCAATTGTTGAGGCACTCCGGAATGAAGAATAGAAAGGTTGAACCAACGATGAAAAGAATTAGAAAGATCTTAGAGAAAGACATATGACTGATGACAATTCATTCTTAAGTCAAACTTTAAAAGAATTAGAGAATAGCTCCGGGAAATTAGAAGAGTCAGGTAGACCCTGGGAGAAGACCTGTGGTTTAGGGCCCACTCAAAAGATACACCGTTGAACGATTTAAAATAGAGATTGCGCCAGTTGAATTAAATGGCTTGAATAAGGTAACAACCTAAAAATAGTTTGAACGGATCTAGAATAGAAGCACGAATCTTCCAAGATATCTTCAGCACACCGGAACAAATGGAAAGCGAGAGGTGGATGATTAAGAGATACACCGGCATACGAAAGCACTTGAAACAAGGAAGGGGATAAGATCAACAGCTACAGCTTGAATTGAATCCACCGGAAAAGAATACGAGAATGAAGAATGATAAACTAGAAACTCCTGACCATCTTCATGATAATCACCGGGTAAGAACATTGATTGAGAAGAATGGAGAGACTTCCCATCAATAAAAGGATACTTAATAAAGAAAACTGAGTCCTTGAAGAAAAAGGGTGGGATGGAGGGGAAAACAAAGACAACATTGGGACGAATGAAACAAACACCGTTGAGAAAACTGAGAGGTGATCTTGCGAATGTTGAAATGATCGGATCCACTTGAAGAGAAGCACGCCGGTTGAGAAGAAATTGAGATGACAAGCCCGATTGATGTAGGGCGGAACCCTACGTGGTTGATCTTTCACGTTGGAGCGGATCCTACGGGGAATCACGAGGAATACGCGGAAGAACATGAGGGAAAAGAGAGAGAAATCACGAAACCGACAAGAGATCAATCACACAAGTGCTAGATTATCGATCACATAAGGTGGCACAAGATTCAAGATCAACAAAGGAAAGATACAAACGGTAGCCGTTCTTCTCCGTGAGGAGGCCTTGATGGGGTCCACCCTAGAAGGGGGTCTTGAATCCGCTTGGGGGATCTTCTCCGTAGAGGTCCTGATCTCCGAGGAGAAGTAGCCAAGTGGATGAGCAAAGGCTCTCACACAAGAATATGAGCTAATCCAATGCTAACCCTAGAAAGAGGAAGGGGATGAAGTATATATAGTCTCGGGGCGAAGGGGTACAAGGGACAAGTCCGGATGCCTTTGACGCAGCAGGGAGGCCGGACGTCCGGGCGTCGGGCGGATGTCAAGGGCCATGAGGCGCCGGATGTCGGGCTATCAGCCCGGATGTCCGGGCTGGGGTGACCATTTCAGCCGAATCGGGTGGGAGGAGCCGGATTTCCGGGCTTCAGGCCAGATATCCGGGCTGGGGGCCGGATGTCCAGGCTTGGACGCCGGATGTCCGGGCCCTGTAGGTCTGGTCAGCTTGGCTGAGGCTGAGGTAGAGGCTCCAGGGGCCGGATGTCCGGGGCCATGGCCGGATGTCCGGGGCCTGGAAGTTGATCTTGCTCGTTTCCGTTGGTTCTCTTCATCCGTGGACTTGGCGGCTTGTCCGTCTTCACGTGCACCCTCGGGAGGTTCCCCTTGACACCTAATCATGCATAGCACATCGGACTTAGGTAGTAGCCATGTCTCGAGTGGATCATATGCGATATCGACAAGGAAGGAGGTCACCTCGTTCTCGAGAGCTCTAGCTCTAGCTCGTGTCATGGGTCCTCCTGGCTCTTGATGAGACGGTTGTGGATGCGTGGGGATGATCGACGGATGCTCCGCATCATCTCCCCCCCCCCCTTGGGAGAGATCTGACCTCGGATCAAAAGCTTCATCTCCATGGAATGGTGCGAGGTCCTTGACATTGAAGATGTCGCTCACGTTGTACTTGTCTCGAGGTATGTCTATCTTGTAAGCGTTGTCGTTGTAGCGTGCGAGCACCTTGTGATGCGGAGCATCCCACGATCACCCGCATGCATCCACAACCGTCTCATCAAGAGCCAAGAGGACCCATGACACGAGCTAGAGCTAGGGCTCTCGAGAACGAGGTGACCTCCTTCCTTATTGATATCGCATATGATCCACTCGAGACATGGCTACTACCTAAGTCCGATATGCTATGCATGATTAGGTGTCAAGGGGAACCTCCCGAGGGCGCATGTGAAGACGGACAAGTCCCCAAGTACAAGGAGGAAGGAACACGACGAGAGGAACCGGAGAAGTCTGCCCAGCCCGGACATCCGGCACCATGCCCCGGACATCCGGCTCTTCCTGAAGCCCCGGATATCCGGCCCCTTCGCCCGGAAATCCGGCCCCTCCATCACCGAATGCGTCGAAGACCAGGCCAGCCCGACATCCGCCTCCCGCCGGACATCCGCCCGTCCGAAGCCGGATATCCGCCACTCGCCCGAAACCGGCCCTCACCCGGTTCTGCTGAAATGGTCGCCCAGCCGGACATCCGGCTGAGAGCCGGACATCCGGCGCCTCATGGTCCGGACATCCGCCCGACGCCCGGACGTCCGGCCTCCGTCACTGCGTGCAGTACCTCCAGGACTTGTCCCTTGTACCCCTTCGCCCCGAGACTATATATACTTGATCCCCTCCTCTTTCTAGGGTTAGCTTTGGATTAGCTCATATTTTGGTGTGAGAGCCTTTGCTCATCCACTTGGCTACTTCTCCTCGGAAATCAGGACCTCTACGGAGAAGATCCCCTAAGCGGATTCAAGACCCCCTTCTAGGGTGGACCCCATCAAGACCTCCTCTCGGAGAAGAACGGCTACTCGTGTATCCTTACCTTTGTTGATCTTGAACCTTGTGTCACGCTATGTGTTCGATAATCTAGCGCTTGTGTGATTGATTTCTTGTCCGTTGAGTGTCTTTCCTTGTTCCTCCCCGTGAGTTTCTCGTGTTCTTCCGCTCGTTCTTCGTGATTTCCCCGTAGGATCCGCTCCAACGTGAAAGATCGTCCACGTAGGGTTCCGCCCTACATCATCTATGGTATCATAAGCCAAGTTGATCACGTTTTGGAGCCCCTACCCCTCTTTTTCTAGCTTGATTTTGTTGTTTTTGTCCTAATTCCGAAAATTTCCCCACAAAAATAGCCCCAAAATTTTTTGTGATTTGTTAGTGTGATGAAGTTTTGTTGGATTTGATCTGTGGATTTCATGTGTTGCAGGTAGATCTAGCATCCCCCCATCTTTTCCACAATTTCCATCCACAAAATCGCCCAAATTTTGATCCGATTTGACCTCTCCTCGCGGTGTTCTTAAGCCCGGACATCCGGCCCGAGCAGCCCGGACATCCGACAGCCCGGACATCCGGCCCGATCAGCCCGGACATCCGGCGCCCGGACATCCGGCTTCTAGCCCGGATTTCCGGCCCCTGGTAGCAACATTCCCCACCACCACCCCAATCACCGCCTAACCTTCGCCAAATTTTGTCCCGTGCCCACATACACTTCCACACACCTCCACCACCTCCACATAACACCACCATAGCCTTTTCCACTTCCAATTCCGACAATGTTGCCAACTTTTACCTTGAGAATTTGAGTTGGGGTTTTCCGTATCCTTTTGTGTTTCGGCTATCTAGGTACGGTTCAACATCAACATCACCACCGCTCATCTTCGTCAAGGACGGTAACATCGTCGACACCTTTGTCATTTACTTGCAATTGCATTGATAAACATCATAGCCCATCTTTTGCGTCGCTTACCCATCGAGACTAGCCATTGAGTATTGCCGGCAACGTAACTTGTGCACGTTAGTGATCTTACTCCATAGCATACATACCATACCAAAGTGCTGCATATCTTAGCATCAACTTGTGTGTCACAAAGTTGTCATCGCATACACAATTGCTATCTTGGTTCGTGAAGTTTTGCATGAGAAAAGAGCTCAAAAGAGAAAGAGCCAATCAAGCTTTTAAGCAAAGAGAGAAAGATAAGCAAAGAGCTTATGAGCAAGAACCATAGCATCATAAAACATTAAGATTGTCATACTTGATCATCTTGGATCAACACATCGAAACACCATACATATAGCATACTTGGGATAGAAGTCGTTGCATTTTTGCTTAGTAGGTTGTGCACAAGTTCTGATAGAGGCGAGGGTCCCGATCTTTCGATGAGATGTTGGTTTTCGCTTTGGAGGAAGTCGACTTTGACGATCCGACTACGAACGTGCGAGGACGTCGCGCCTTAGCAATCGCTAAACCAACTCCGAGAGGTTATTGACCACGCCGAGCACGATCAACGACCACGAGGGTCTGCTTCTGCGAGCAAACGAAGAACAAGCAAGAAACTGAGATTGCAATCTGGATATTGCGAATATAAGATGAAAGCTTTATTGATCAAGGTGGGGTTCTGGACGCTTTGTCCGGTCGTTGAACACAAACGAAACGCGAAGTTGCAGCTATGGCGAACTTTTAATCTAAACAAAACCCAAGGTCTAAACGGTGCCCTAAGGGCTGTATATATGGAGGAAGAGGGGGGAATTCCGTGGCCCTTGGTGGAGGGGTCCGAAATCAACCCTAACTCTTGTTTCCCCACACATACAGACTCTAAAAATAGCCTATACTTAACTATTTCGAAATTACATGGGCCTGGCCCAATAATAAGGTGACGCAGCACCTAGAATAGCCTATGGACGAATATTATGAAGTGGCATCTTGTATATTTCGTCCAAGGCCTCATGCACTCATTAGGGTGGCTTCAAAGTCCTGGAATCATCACTTGTAACTCCGTTCTTGTTCCCCTATGCATGCCAACATCTCCATGCTTGAACTTGCTCCAAGGTTCATCTTTCTTGTCCATGGTAGGCCCTTCATTTGTAAGCAAAACAAATGTATCCAATTTAGGCAGCATCATATTCTCATGAACATTGGAATCGTTACCAAGAAACGGAAGTACCGATAATTCAATTGGCGTCTTGTGAGCTCTAGTAATTGGTCCAAGATGTATAGCAGCAGGGGCTGTGGGTGTAACAATGGTATTGATGTCCTCATCATCCTCCCTTCTTGAAATGAAGTCGTCCTCGACGGAAGCTCATCTTCCTCACCCAAATAAGGCTTCAAATCTGCAATATTAAAAGTGGGACTAACCCCAAAATCTGCAGGCAGCTCAAGTTTATATGCATTATCATTTATTTTCTCTAACACCTTAAATGGACCATCAAGACGTGGCATTAGCTTTGATTTGCAAATTAGGAAACCTATCCTTACATAAATGTAACCAAACAAGATCTCCGGTGCAAAGACAACATGTTTTCTACCCTTATCTCCAACAAGTTTATATTTAGCATTCATACGCTCAATGTTTTCCTTAGTTAACTCATGCATTTTTAAAATCAATTCAGCACGTTCTTTAGCATCAAAATTAACCTTCTCCGAAGATGGAAGAGGCAACAAATCAATAGGTGCACGAGGTAGGAAGCCATACACAATTTCAAGAGGGCACATCTTAGTAGTAGAATGCAATGAACGATTATAAGCAAATTCAATATGAGGCAAGCATTCTTCCCACATTTTCTTATTATTCTTCAAAACAGCCCTAAGCATAGTAGACAATGTTCTATTGACTACTTCAGTTTGTCCATCAGTTTGGGGGTGACAAGTAGTACTAAAAAGCAGTTTAGTCCCCAACTTAGCCCATAAACATCTCCAAAAGTGGCTAAGAAATTTAGTATCACGATCTGAAACAATAGTATTTGGCACACCATGCAAGCGAATAATTTCACGAACAGCATCATCGCTTTTATGACATGGTATAAAGTGTGCCATTTTCGAGAATCTATCCACGACAACAAATGTGCTATCCCTCCCCTTCTTTGTTCGAGGTAAACCTAAAACAAAGTCCATAGATATATCCTCCCAAGGAACACTAGGCACAGGCAAAGGCATATATAAACCATGAGGATTGAGTCGTGACTTAGCTTTTTGACATGTAGTGCAGCGAGCAACAAAACGCTCAACATCCCGTCTCATCTTTGGCCAAAAGAAATGTGTAGCAAGTATATCCTCCGTCTTCTTGACGCCAAAGTGTCCCATTAATCCTCCTCCATGCGCCTCCTGCAACAACAAAAGACGAATAGAGCTAGCAGGAATGCATAGCTTGTTAGCACGAACACAAAACCATCATTAATAACGAACTTGTTCCATGTTCTTCCTTCTTTACAATTCTGCATTACATCTTTAAAATCAGCATCATGCACATATTGATCTTTGATGGTCTCCAAACCAAATATTTTGAAGTCAAGTTGTGAAAGCATAGTATAGCGACAAGACAAAGCATCAAGAATAACATTTTCTTTACCCTTCTTGTGTTTAATGACATAAGGAAAGTCTCAATGAATTCAACCCATTTAGCATGTCTACGATTCAGTTTAGCTTGACTTTTAATATGTTTCAAAGATTCATGATCAGAATGTATAACAAATTCTTTGGGCCATAAATAATGTTGCCATGTCTCTAAAGTCCGAACAAGAGCATATAATTCTTTGTCATAAGTAGAATAGTTCAGACTAGGCCCACTCAATTTTTCAGAAAAGTATGCAACAGGTTTGCCATCTTGTAATAACACACCTCCTAATCCAATTCCACTAGCATCACATTCAAGCTCAAAAGTCTTATTAAAGTCAGGAAGTTGGAGTAAAGGAGCATGTGTCAACTTATCTTTCAATACCGTGAAGGCTTCTTGATAGAGGCAAAGGTGTCCCGATGTTTCGATGAGATGGTGGCTATCGTTTCTGTGGGAGTCGACCTTGACGATCCGACTACGAACGTGCGAGACGTCGCGCCTTAGCAATCGCTAAACCAACTTCCGAGGGTTATTGACCACGCCGGAGCACGATCAACCTGACCACGAGGGCCTGTTTCCTGCGAGCAAACGAAGAACAAGCAAGAAACTGAGATTGCAATCTGGATATTGTGAATATAAGATGAAAGCTTTATTGATCAAGGTGGGGTTCTGTGGACGCTTTGTCCGGTCGTTGAACACAAACGAAGTCTGTGAAGTTGCAGCTATGGCGAACTTTTAATCTAAACAAAACCCAAGGTCTAAACGGGCCCTAAGGGCTGTATATATGGAGGAAGAGGGGGAATTTCGTGGCCCTTGGTGGAGGGGTCCAAATCAACCCTAACTCTTGTTTCCCCACACATACGGACTCTAAAACAGCCTATACTTAAGTATTTCGAAATTACATGGGCCTGGCCCAATAATAAGGTGACGAAGCACCTAGAATAGCCTATGGACGAATATTATGAAGTGGCATCTTGTATATTTCGTCCAAGGCCTCATGCACTCATTAGGGTGGCTTCAAAGTCCTGGAATCATCACTTGTAACTCCGTTCTTGTTCCCCTTGCATGCCAACATCTCCATGCTTGAACTTGATCCAAGGTTCATCTTTCTTGTCCATGGTAGGCCCTTCATTTGTAAGCAAAACAAATGTATCCAATTTAGGCAGCATCATATTCTCATGAACATTAGAATCGTTACCAAGAAACGAAAGTACCGATAATTCAATTGGCGGCATGCGAGCTCTAGTAATTGTTCCAAGATGTATAGCAGCAGGGGCTGTGGGTGTAACAATGGTATTGATGTCCTCATCATCCTCCCTTCTTGAAATGAAGTCGCCCTCGACGGAAGCTCATCTTCCTCACCCAAATAAGGCTTCAAATCTGCAATGTTAAAAGTGGGACTAACCCCAAAATCTGCAGGCAGCTCAAGTTTATATGCATTATCATTTATTTTCTCTAACACCTTAAATGGACCAGCAAGACGTGGCATTAGCTTTGATTTTGCAAATTAGGAAACCTATCCTTACGCAAATGTAACCAAACAAGATCTCCTGTGCAAAGACAACATGTTTTCTACCCTTATCTCCAACAAGTTTATATTTAGCATTCATACGCTCAATGTTTTCCTTAGTTAACTCATGCATTTTTAAAATCAATTCAGCACGTTCTTTAGCATCAAAATTAACCTTCTCCGAAGATGGAAGAGGCAACAAATCAATATGTGCACGAGGTAGGAAGCCATACACAATTTCAAAAGGGCACATCTTAGTAGTAGAATGCAATGAACGATTATAAGCAAATTCAATATGAGGCAAGCATTCTTCCCACATTTTCTTATTATTCTTCAAGACAGCCCTAAGCATAGTAGACAATGTTCTATTGACTACTTCAGTTTGTCCATCAGTTTGGGGTGACAAGTAGTACTAAAAGCAGTTTAGTCCCCAACTTAGCCCATAAACATCTCCAAAAGTGGCTAAGAAATTTAGTATCACGATCTGAAACAATAGTATTTGGCACACCATGCAAGCGAATAATTTCACGAAAGAACAAATCAGCAACATTAACAAAGATCATCGCTTTTATGACATGGTATAAAGTGTGCCATTTTCGAGAATCTATCCACGACAACAAATATGCTATCCTCCCTTCTTTGTTCGAGGTAAACCTAAAACAAAGTCCATAGATATATCCTCCCAAGGAACACTAGGCACGAGCAAAGGCATATATAAACCATGAGGATTGAGTCGTGACTTAGCTTTTTGACATGTAGTGCAGCGAGCAACAAAACGCTCAACATCCCGCCTCATCTTTGGCCAAAAGAAATGTGTAGCAAGTATATCCTCCGCCTTCTTGACGCCAAAGTGTCCCATTAATCCTCCTCCATGCGCCTCCTGCAACAACAAAAGACTAACAGAGCTAGCAGGAATGCATAGCTTGTTAGCACGGAACACAAAACCATCATTAATAACGAACTTGTTCCATGTTCTTCCTTCTTTACAATTCTGCATTACATCTTTAAAATCAGCATCATGCACATATTGATCTTTGATGGTCTCCAAACCAAATATTTTGAAGTCAAGTTGTGAAAGCATAGTATACCGACGAGACAAAGCATCAAGCAATAACATTTTCTTTACCCTTCTTGTGTTTAATGACATAAGGGAAAGTCTCAATGAATTCAACCCATTTAGCATGTCTACGATTCAGTTTAGCTTGACTTTTAATATGTTTCAAAGATTCATGATCAGAATGTATAACAAATTCTTTGGGCCATAAATAATGTTGCCATGTCTCTAAAGTCCGAACAAGAGCATATAATTCTTTGTCATAAGTAGAATAGTTCAGACTAGGCCCACTCAATTTTTCGAAAAGTATGCAACAGGTTTGCCATCTTGTAATAACACACCTCCTAATCCAATTCCACTAGCATCACATTCAAGCTCAAAAGTCTTATTAAAGTCAGGAAGTTGGAGTAAAGGAGCATGTGTCAACTTATCTTTCAATACCGTGAAGGCTTCTTCCATGCGGTACCCCAAACAAAAGGCACATCCTTCTTTGTAAGCTCATTGAGAGGTGCAGCAATGGTGCTAAAGTCTCTCACAAAACGCCTATAGAAACCAGCGAGTCCAAGAAAACTCCTCACTTGTGTGACCGTTTTGGGCTGCGGCCAACTCTCAATAGCTTCAATCTTGGCTTTATCAACTTCAATTCCTCTGTGGAGTAACAACATAGCCAAGAAAAGATACTCGGTCGGTGCAAAAGGTGCACTTCCCAAGGTTACCAAACAAACGTGCATCACGTAGAGCATTAAAAACAGCACGTAAATGTTCCAAATGTTCTTCCAAAGATTTGCTATAAATCAGTATATCATCAAAGTAAACTACCACAAATCGTCCAATGAAAGCACGTAAAACTTCGTTCATTAATCTCATGAAAGTACTAGGTGCATTAGTTAACCCAAAAGGCATGACTAACCACTCATATAATCCAAACTTAGTTTTAAATGCTACTTTCCATTAAACTTTTTTTTTTTTTTTTTTTCCGAAACCTACTCCGGCAAGGAAACCACAAATCGGAAACTAGATGGATCTCGAAAACAAACCTAATATGCAAGGAACTCGGATTGGTGGTGGATATATGGTGGTGGTATATGACAGCGGTGGTGGTATATGGTAGCGGTGGTGGTATATGGATACGGATTGGTGGTGGTATATGGATACGGATTCAGAGCTGTGGCGGATAAGCAATGGTGGTAGATGGCAAGGCGATGATGATGGTGCGGCGGCGGCGTGACAACTTATGACCAGAACTCGAAACTCTAAAAGACTAGACTCTAAGACCAGCAACTTGACACGACGATGCAACCGCAAATTCAACAAAGCAAAACCCTAAAAAGATTATGCAAAGGCTCAGATTGGTTCGGATATGATGAACTAACCCTAATTTTTTTTGTGGCTTTTTCGTGGACTTTAGGTATGAAGAACAGACTCGATCTAATCTACGAAAAACTGTAAAATCTCACCGAGCAACCTGAAAATCTGATACCACTTGATAGAGGCAAAGGTGTCCCGATGTTTCGATGAGATGGTGGCTATCGTTTCTGTGGGAGTCGACCTTGACGATCCGACTACGAACGTGCGAGACGTCGCGCCTTAGCAATCGCTAAACCAACTTCCGAGGGTTATTGACCACGCCGAGCACGATCAACTGACCACGAGGGCCTGTTTCCTGCGAGCAAACGAAGAACAAGCAAGAAACTGAGATTGCAATCTGGATATTGTGAATATAAGATGAAAGCTTTATTGATCAAGGTGGGGTTCTGTGGACGCCTTTGTGCGGTCGTTGAACACAAACGAAATGCGCGAAGTTGCAGCTATGGCGAACTTTTAATCTAAACAAAACCCAAGGTCTAAACGGGGCCCTAAGGGCTGTATATATGGAGGAAGAGGGGGAATTTCGTGGCCCTTGGTGGAGGGGTCCCAAATCAACCCTAACTCTTGTTTCCCACACATACGGACTCTAAAACAGCCTATACTTAAGTATTTCGAAATTACATGGGCCTGGCCCAATAATAAGGTGACGAAGCACCTAGAATAGCCTATGGACGAATATTATGAAGTGGCATCTTGTATATTTCGTCCAAGGCCTCATGCACTCATTAGGGTGGCTTCAAAGTCCTGGAATCATCACTTGTAACTCCGTTCTTGTTCCCCTTGCGCATGCCAACATCTCCATGCTTGAACTTGATCCAAGGTTCATCTTTCTTGTCCATGGTAGGCCCTTCATTTGTAAGCAAAACAAATGTATCCAATTTAGGCAGCATCATATTCTCATGAACATTAGAATCGTTACCAAGAAACGAAAGTACCTGATAATTCAATTGGCGTGCGCGAGCTCTAGTAATTGTTCCAGTATGTATAGCAGCAGGGGCTGTGGGTGTAACAATGGTATTGATGTCCTCATCACTTCTTCCTCTGCGGTACCCCAAACAAAAGGCACATCCTTCTTTGTAAGCTCATTGAGAGGTGCAGCAATGGTGCTAAAGTCTCTCACAAAACGCCTATAGAAACCAGCGAGTCCAAGAAAACTCCTCACTTGTGTGACCGTTTTGGGCTGCGGCCAACTCTCAATAGCTTCAATCTTGGCTTTATCAACTTCAATTCCCTGTGGAGTAACAACATAGCCAAGAAAAGATACTCGGTCGGTGCAAAAGGTGCACTTCCCAAGGTTACCAAACAAACGTGCATCACGAGAGCATTAAAAACAGCACGTAAATGTTCCAAATGTTCTTCCAAAGATTTGCTATAAATCAGTATATCATCAAAGTAAACTACCACAAATCGTCCAATGAAAGCACGTAAAACTTCGTTCATTAATCTCATGAAAGTACTAGGTGCATTAGTTAACCCAAAAGGCATGACTAACCACTCATATAATCCAAACTTAGTTTTAAATGCTATTTTCCATTCATCTCCCAATTTCATACGAATTTGATGGTATCCACTACATAAATCAACTTTGGAGAATATTGTAGAGCCACTCAATTCATCAAGCATATCATCTAGCCTAGGAATAGGATGACGATAACGAATAGTAATATTATTAATGCCTCTACAATCAACACACATACGCATGACGTACCATCCTTTTTAGGCACTAGTATAATAGGAACAGCACAAGGACTAAGAGATTCGCGTATATAACCTTTGTCGAGCAGCTCCTGTACTTGACGATAATCTCCTTCGTCTCCTCGGATTGGTACGGTATGGTGCGCGGTTGGTAGCGATGCACGGGAATTAAGTCAATTTGATGCTCAATCCCTCGAATAGGTGGTAATCCGGTGGCACGTCTTGTGGGAAGACGTCGTGAACTCCTGCAAAATGTTAGTGACAGCAGGGGCAAAGAGGAAGGCACGTCCTCGAATGAAAATAATGCCTCTTTGCACACAAAAGCATAGCAAACAGATTTGCTAGAATCTAGCTCATCAATATCAGATTTGGTGGCAAATAAACATGCACTTTTCAGTTTAATTTCGAAGCAACATTAGATGGTTTATTATTAGGCTTCATTTGTTGCTCAAATTCTTTTGCCACAATCTGATTTTCACTCTTATTTTCTCCTGTTTTGCTTTATTAGCTCTATTAATATCATCTTTCAAAATGGAATCAGGAGTCATAGGAAGCAAAGTAATATTTTTATCTTTGTGAACAAGAGTATACTGATTGTTTCTACCATGGTGTACAGAATTTTATCAAATTGCCATGGTCTACCAAGTAATAAGGAACATGCTTGCATAGGTACCACATCACAATCAACATAATCAGCATATGTAGAGATACTAAAATACACACGAACAGACGTGTTACCTTAACCTTGCCACTGTTGTTGAACCATTGGATGTAGTAAGGATGTGGATGTGGTCTTGTGGTGAGAGAAAGCTTCTCCACCATATCCATGCTAGCCAAGTTGTTGCAGCTCCCTCCATCTATGATGACGAATAGAACGTTCCTTCACAACTCCCTTTGTATGGAACAAGTTATGCCTCTGATTTTGCTCAGCTTGTGTAACCTGCACACTCAAAACACGTTGAGCAACTAAACATTCATACTGTCAAGATCTTGACAGCCATGTATTGCGTCTCATGATCGAATCATCTCCACCGTGTTCTTCATGTGTAATAAGAGCCAATGTCTCTTCATCATAGTCACTAGCGGACTCATACCCACCATCCTCGGTAGCAATCATCACACGCTGAGATTGGCATTCTCTCATAAAATGTCCTCTTCCCTTACAACGACGACAAATAATATCACTTGTGTGCCTGTTGACGCCATGGAAGAAGAAGAGCTCTGTGCAGGCCAGCGGTGTGCTCTTGGCGATAGTGGTGGTTGTGCTGCTTTCTTGTATCACGGTTGGAGGTGGCAGCCGGCGGAGGTGCGGTGTAGTAGAGCGTGTGGAAGTAGATGATGCACGTGGTGTCCATGATGAAGGTCGACCTGCAGAAAAGTTAGTTCGCGCCAACGCACTGTCGATCCTGCACTTCACGTTCAGCTTTACAAGCAAGATGGAATAATCGAGTGATATTATTATAATCCTTGTAGTCTAGAATGGTCTGAATCTCTCTATTTAATCCACCCAGAAAACGTGCAAGCATAGCTTCATTCTCCTCAACAATACCACATCTAATCAAGCCAGTTTGTAATTCCTGATAATATTCTTCTACCGAATTTTTTCCTTGTCTTAAGCGTTGCAATTATTGAAGTAATTCACGCTCATAATATGGTGGAACCCAACGAGTACGCATAGCAGTTTTCAAAGCAGCCCAAGTAGCTGGAACAGGATATAATCTACAATGTTCAGACCACCAAACACATGCAAAGCTAGTGAAAGCACAAACAGCAGCAGGAACACGTCTCTCCTTAGGATATTGTAGACATGTAAATCGTTGTTCAGTTTCTAACTCCCAAGTAAGATATATATCAGGAACATATCTACCTTCAAATGGTGGAATATTCAATTTCAGTTTAGGGAGATGGTCATGATCTCGTACTCAAGGGGAGCCGAACATTGCCATTATTTGCATGTGGACGACCTGGTGGTTGTGGTGCTGGTGGTTGCACGTAGTTCTGATGTTGATCAACCTCATCCTCGTAATCTCTCACATAATCATCCTCCCCACCGCAGCAGCAGGAGCCACGAAGTATCAACAAAGCAGCACCAGCAGCTTGGCCGGCTGAAGTGGGACACGGGAAGCTCGGCGGAGGGCTGTTTCGCGATGTGGAGGTAGTCCTTGTTGTTGTATTAGAGGTGCGTTAGGTGCCGCGGTGGTGGTGGTGGTAGACGCGAGCAATTCATTAAACTTGTTATCGAGCTTTGTTTCAACGCCTTCTCAATGCCATCTATCTTCTCCATGGCCTCTTCAAATCTATTTAGCACATCTTCCACCTGCCCACTCATCATTTGTTGAAACTTATCATGTAGCGCTTTGTTTGTCATGTTCTCCCGATCGAGAACGCCGACTTGTGATCCTGCCATGGTTAGCAGCAATAGAAACACACAAGAATATGATTGACGGACTACTAGGAAGTGGTGGTGGTGGTGTGGTGGACGATCACAAATCCGTCAAGCAAATCTCAAATTCTTACCAGTTCTTACCCAGAAGAAGCGGTGATCGGCAACCGATGTAGTCAAAACTCTCAAAGCTTGGATAGAGCGATTACTGTGGAGAGTCAAGCACGATGTAGATGTATGTGGAGCTGGGAAGGCTTATAATATGGTAGCAAAAAGGGTCAGCAATAATCAATTCAGAGATGCAAAGTTGAATAAACGCTCAACGACGGTACTGTGCTGGTCCTAGGCTAGAGCGTGCTAGAGACGCGAGCCTAGAACACTAACAAAATCACGGCGCTGCACGGAAACAACGGAAAAGCACACTCTGGAATTTATTTTTTCGCTCTTTTTTTTTTGCGTTTATTTTTGCGCTGCTCTTTTTTTTTGCGAAAAATCACTATAATGGCGAGTGTCTCAAAACTCTTCCCAGGTCAAACTGACAGGATGGGCACGAAATTTTTCGACAAAATGTTTTTTTTTTCGATCGCCGGACCCAAAAACTGGAAACGGGTCAAAAAAAACTTTCTATAACGGCGACTGTCTCAATACACTTAGAAACACCTAAAAATAGGATAGCCAGAAAATTTTTTGACAAGTACGTTTTCGGAAAATTTTGGGCCTAAACGGAGGGTGGTTTCCAGACTTTTTTTTCCGAAACCTACTCCGGCAAGGAAACACGAATCGGAAACTAGATGGATCTCGAAAACAACCCTAATATGCAAGGAACTCGGATTGCTGGTGGATATATGGTGGTGGTATATGGCAGCGGTGGTGGTAGCGGTGGTAGTATATGGATATGGATCGGTGGTGATATATGGACACGGATTGGTGGTGGTATATGGATACGGATTCGGAGCGGTGATGGTAGGTGGCAGGGGCAATGATGATGGTGCGGTGGCGGCGTGACAACTTATGACCAGAACTCGAAACTCTAAAAGACTAGACGCTAAGACCAGCAACTAGACACGACGATGCAACCGCAAATTCAACAAAGCAAAACCCTAAAAAGATTATGCAAAGGCTCAGATTGGTTCGGATATGATGAACTAACCCTAATTTTTTGTGGCTTTTTCGTGGACTATAGGTATGAAGAACAAACTCGATCTAAACTACGGAAAACTGTAAAATCTCACCGAGCAACCTGGAAATCTGATACCACTTGATAGAGGCGAGGGTCCCGATCTTTCGATGAGATGTTGGTTTTCGCTTTGGAGGAAGTCGACTTTGACGATCCGACTACTGAACGTCAGCGAGGACGTCGCGCCTTAGCAATCGCTAAACCAACTCCGAGAGGTTATTGACCACGCCGAGCACGATCAACGACCACGAGGGTCTGTTTCCTGCGAGCAAGCGAAGAACAAGCAAGAAACTGAGATTGCAATCTGGATATTGCGAATATAAGATGAAAGCTTTATTGATCAAGGTGGGGTTCTGTGGCGCCTTTGTGCGGTCATTGAACACAAGCGAAACTGTGAAGTTGCAGCTATGGCGAACTTTTAATCTAAACAAAACCCAAGGTCTAAACGGTGCCCTAAGGGCTGTATATATGGAGGAAGAGGGGGGAATTTCGTGGCCCTTGGTGGAGGGGTCCAAATCAACCCTAACTCTTGTTTCCCCACACATACGGACTCTAAAACAGCCTATACTTAACTATTTCGAAATTACATGGGCCTGGCCCAATAATAAGGTGACGCAGCACCTAGAATAGCCTATGGACGAATATTATGAAGTGGCATCTTGTATATTTCGTCCAAGGCCTCATGCACTCATTAGGGTGGCTTCAAAGTCCTGGAATCATCACTTGTAACTCCGTTCTTGTTCCCCTTAGCATGCCAACATCTCCATGCTTGAACTTGCTCCAAGGTTCATCTTTCTTGTCCATGGTAGGCCCTTCATTTGTAAGCAAAACAAATGTATCCAATTTAGGCAGCATCATATTCTCATGAACATTGGAATCGTTACCAAGAAACGAAAGTACCTGATAATTCAATTGGCGTGCGCGAGCTCTAGTAATTGGTCCAGTATGTATAGCAGCAGGGGCTGTGGGTGTAACAATGGTATTGATGTCCTCATCAAGTTCGTATCCGCCTATTGTGCAATCGTGCTAGCGTCTCTCTAGTGTTGTGCAACAAGAGTATCTTGGTGAACTCCACATTTTGGCTCATCCTTGGTTGCATAACCCCATATTATCTATTTGCGCGTGTGTTTCCGTGTACCATATCTTGCTATTGGTCTACTTGTTGCATTTGCAAATTTGTGAATCATTTCCAACTTTATTGAGTCTCACTTACAATTGCATCAAATTTTGTGCCACCATCCTAACCGAGCTCCACCATTAGCTTTTATTTGTGTAGGTGTGAGAACCGACAAGAATCGGTACCAAGAGTGCTATTTCATTGTCCGCATTTGAGTGAACTTGATTCATTTTCAACATCGGTCAAAGGTACATTGGTATAAGTTCTTTCCGTTCTACCACTCACATCTTGCTTGGACCGATGGATAGGCCAAGTTCTTCTACCAACCCACTCTTCATCGAGCAAGACGGCGACATGTCCTCATACGTCACCAAGAGCCACCTCTTTGGTGCACAACGAGCGTTGCACCAAGAACAACAAGCAATGAGCGACCGCATCGACAACCTCGCCACCGACTTGCGACTCTCCGAGCAACGTACAAGAGACTACTTCGACAACAAGTTCGAGGCTCACAAGGAAGAGAATGATGCAAGAATGGACGAGATCCGAGCGTTGATGAGAAACCGGCATCATTCCACTTCTTCATCATCAAGACGGAGCCGCTCGAGTCGACATTCCGATGACACCTTCTACGACTCAAGTACACCGTCATCGAACACTCTTCGATGAGCCGCGCGCCAAGACCGTCATGTATCTCGCAACCCGCTACATGACAAGCATTCACAAGAGCAAGTTGATGATCAAGCTCCTCGTCCTCAATCAAACCAAGAGGCTTTTGCTCAAGCTCAAGAACGACAACGTCTTCTCGCCAACAAGAGGAAGAAAGAGCACGTCGTCACCAAGACGAACAAGATGCCAAGGCTCAACGTCTTCAACAACAACAACGTGAAGCGCAAGCTCTTGAGGCGCAACGTGCCCTTCAAGAATCAAGTAGAGCCTTTGCCAACCGCAATCGCGAACGGCGCAATCAAGAGGAAGCCCTTCGAGAAGAAATCCAAGAGAGGAACTACCAACCTCAAGTACAACGTCAAGTTCCTCAAGCTCATCCACAAGCTCGTCAAGCTCCACCTCAACCTCAAGTTCCACAAGAGCAAGTTGAGCATGGTCTTCCTCCGCACCAAGAGCAACATGAAGACGAGTACATTCCACGTCAAGGACATCATCATCAACATCGCCAACAACACAATGAAGAGCAACGCTACGGCAAGCTAAAATTCACCATGCCCAAGTTCAATGGAAGTAATGACCCCGAAGACTACCTCTCATGGGCATTGAAGGTTGACAAAATCTTCCGTTTGCACAACTACGATGAAGCGAAGAAAATCGCTATGGCATCACTTGAGTTCCAAGATTATGTGCTCATATGGTGGGAACAAATCATTGAGCGACGACAAGCAAGAGGTGAACCTCCAATCACCACTTGGGCTCAAATGAAGGATGTCACGCGAGCACGTTTTGTGCCAACCTACTACAACCGCGACCTCTTCAAGAAACTCCAACTACTCAAGCAAGGAACAAAGAGCGTTGAAGAATACTACAAGGAGATGGAGATAGCCATGATTCGAGCCAATGTCAAGGAAGATGATGAGCAAACTATGGCACGTTTCTTGAATGGACTCAATCATCCCATCAAGAGGATCGCCGACTTCCAACCATACTCATCCCTCATTGAGCTCGTGCATCAAGCTACAAAGGCGGAACGCCAAGTGCAAGAGGACTTCAAGTACGCCAAGTACTCATCCAAGACCTACGGCTTCTCCAACAACCAAGCTTCAACGACTCCTCCAACATCTACATCAACCAAGCTTTCTTCAAGAAACGACGACAAGTCAAGTTACAAGAAAACTTCGACAAGTTCAAATCGTCCTCCTCCTACTACAAGCAACCTCAAGCCGCGTGCTTCATCATCTACTCCGACCGATGAGACCATCAAGACAAGCTCCTTCAAGTGTTTCACTTGCGGCGGCCGAGGCCACAAGTCATATGAATGCACCAACAAGTGCACCATGATCCTCAACGACGATGACACATATGACTCCATGAGTGAAGAGGAAATGGAAGCCCTTGAGCAAGTGGCCATGCACCGGCAAGTGAATGAAGATGAAGATGACCAAGTCTTTTGTGACGAGGATTGAGCCCGCTCTCGTTGTCTCCAAGGTCTTGACTCTCCAACATCAACAAGAAGAAGACCAACGATGCCACATCTTCCACACAAAAGCCGGCATCAATGGACGGTCCATCAAGGTCATCATCGATGGAGGTAGTTGCCACAACTTGGCAAGTGAAGAACTATGCTCCAAGCTCCAATTGGTCAAGAGGAAGCACCCACACCCCTACAAGGTTCAATGGCTAAGTGACTCCGGCACTATACGAGTCGAGCATATGATGAGGACATCAATACCATTGTTACACCCACAGCCCCTGCTGCTATACATACTGGACCAATTACTAGAGCTCGCGCACGCCAATTGAATTATCAGGTACTTTCGTTTCTTGGTAACGATTCCAATGTTCATGAGAATATGATGCTGCCTAAATTGGATACATTTGTTTTGCTTACAAATGAAGGGCCTACCATGGACAAGAAAGATGAACCTTGGGGCAAGTTCAAGCATGGAGATGTTGGCATGCTAAGGGGAACAAGAACGGAGTTACAAGTGATGATTCCAGGACTTTGAAGCCACCCTAATGAGTGCATGAGGCCTCGGACGAAATATACAAGATGCCACTTCATAATATTCGTCCATAGGCTATTCTAGGTGCTCGTCACCTTATTATTGGGCCAGGCCCATGTAATTTCGAAATACTTAAGTATAGGCTGTTTTAGAGTCCGTATGTGTGGGGAAACAAGAGTTAGGGTTGATTTGGACCCTCCACCAAGGGCCACGAAATTCCCCCTCTTCCTCCATATATACAGCCCTTAGGGCACCGTTTAGACCTTGGGTTTTGTTTAGATTAAAAGTTCGCCATAGCTGCAACTTCGCAGATTTCGTTTGTGTTCAACAACCGGACAAAGGCGCCACAGAACCCCACCTTGATCAATAAAGCTTTCATCTTATATTCGCAATATCCAGATTGCAATCTCAGTTTCTTGCTTGTTCTTCGTTTGCTCGCAGGAAACAGGCCCTCGTGGTCAGGTTGATCGTGCTCCGGCGTGGTCAATAACCCTCGGAAGTTGGTTTAGCGATTGCTAAGGCGCGACGTCTCGCACGTTCGTAGTCGGATCGTCAAGGTCGACTCCCACAGAAACGATAGCCATCATCTCATCGAAACATCGGGACACCTTTGCCTCTATCAGCATACGGTCCAAGTCTCCTTCAAAATTGGTGCCTACGAAGACACGTTGGAATGTGATGTGGACCCAATGACCGTTTGCCACCTACTTCTTGGTCGACCATGGCAATTCGACCGTGGTGTCATACACAATGGGCGTACCAATCACTATAGCTTCAAGATGAAAGGGAAAGAATATGTGCTACGACCTATGTCTCCTAGTCATGTGATAGCCGACAAACAAGCCACCAATCATAGAGACAAGAGTGAGAAAGTGATCCACCCAAAAGTGAGTGAGTGGCACAAGCCAACTTTGAGCGACTCTTCACCTAGAGAGAAAAACCTCATTCTATTTGCCACAAAAAGTGAGATGAGAGAAGTGTGTGAGAACCCATCTACCGTGATGCACTTTATCCTTGTGTGCAAGGATGGAGAACCAAAAACTAACACCATTCACGAGCTACCTTTGGTGTTTCAATCTCTTTTGCAGGAATTCAAAGATGTTTTCCCCGATGAGCTACCTCCGGGTCTACCTCCTCTTCGAGGCATTGAGCATCGAATCGACCTCATTCCCAGAGCGCCGCTACCAAACAAAGCTCCATACCGAGTCAATCCGGAAGAAACCAAGGAGATTCAACGACAAGTACAACAACTAATCGACATCGGTCATGTACGTGAAAGCTTAAGCCCTTGTGCCGTTCCCGTTATTCTTGTGCCTAAGCCCGATGGAAGTTTCCGCTTGTGTTCCGATTGTAGACCTATCAATGCTATTACCGTTCAATATAGGCATCCCATTCCTCGCTTAGATGACATGCTTGATGAACTTAGTGGAGCCAACTTTTTCTCAAAAATTGATCTTAAAAGTGGGTGTTATCAATTCCGCATACAAGAGGGTGATGAATGGAAAACTGCTTTCAAAACCAAATTTGGTTTATATGAATGGTTAGTGATGCCTATGGGTCTTTCGGAAGCTCCCGGTACTTTTGTGCGCCTTATGCATCATGTGCTTCGTCCTTATATTGGAGTCTTTGTTGTTGTTTACTTTAATGATATTCTTGTGTTTAGCAAAACCATGAAAGATCACATCAATCATGTAAAATCTGTGTTGCAAACTCTTCGCAAGGAAAGTCTTTCTGCGAACTTGAAAAAATGCACTTTTGGAGTTGACAAAGTGGTTTTCTTGGGTTTTGTTGTTTCCTCAAAGGGTGTCCATGTTGATGAATCTAAAATTGAAGCAATCAAAACTTGGCCCCAACCCACCAATTTGCAACAAGTGCGAAGCTTTCTTGGTCTTGCGGGTTTCTATCGTCGCTTTGTGAAAGATTTTAGCACAATTGCCGCTCCTTTGCATGCATTGAGCAAGAAGAGTACTCCCTTTGTTTGGGGAACTTTGCAATCAACCGCTTTTGATGAGCTCAAGTCTTTGCTTACTCATGCTCCGATTCTTGCTTTGCCCAATTTTGACAAAACTTTTGAGGTTCATTGGGATGCAAGTGGTACCGGAATTGGCGGAGTTTTGATACAAGAAAAACGAGCCATTGCTTATTTTAGTGAAAAACTATCCGGTGCTCAACTTAATTATCCCATCTATGACAAAGAATTGTATGCTTTAGTGCGTGTGCTACATGTTTGGGAACATTACCTTAGACCACATGAGTTTGTCATCCATACCGATCATGAAACGCTGAAGTACCTCAAAGGTCAAACAAATTAAACAAGCGTCATGCCAAATGGAGTGAATTCATCGAATCTTTTCCTTATGTGATCAAGTACATTAAGGGTAAAGAAAATGTAGTTGCCGACGCTTTCACGATATGCATGCTTGTCACTCAACTTGAGTTGAATGTTATTGGTTTTGAGCATATAAAAGACTTGTATGAGCATGATCCATCTTTTGATTCTCCTTATGCTAAGTGTTTGACGATACGCCTTGGGAACAATATTACATCAAGGATGGTTATCTTATGAGAGCTAACAAACTTTGCATTCCAGTCTTCTCTTTGTTTGCTCCTTTTGCAAGAGGCTCATGGAGGCGGACTCATGGGACACTTTGGACGCGACAAGACATTCGCCACGCCTCCAACAACTACTTTTGGCCCAAGATGTTCCATGACGCCTCACGCTTCACCAACCGATGCTATACATGTCGCAAAGCTAAGTCTAAAGCTTAATCTCATGGTCTTTACATGCCTCTTCCTATTCCATATCAACCATGGGAAGACATTAGTATGGATTTTGTACTTGGTTTTCCTAGGACTCAAAATGGCAAGGATTCCGTATTTGTTGTTGTGGATAGATTTTCTAAGATGGCACATTTCATACCTTGCAACAAGATAGACGATGCTTCACATGTTGCCAATCTCTTTGTAGGGAAATCTTGCGACTTCATGGCGTACCAAAGACAATCGCTCCGATCGTGACGCCAAGTTCTTGAGTTACTTTTGGAAGACCCTATGTGCCAAGCTGGAATCAAGCTCTTGTTCTCCTCGGCATACCATCCTCAAACCGACGGCCAAACGGAGGTGACGAACCGCACACTATCCACTCTACTTCGTGTCTTGATCAAGAAGAACATCAGGAATGGGAAGCATGTCTACCCATCGCCGAGTACGCCTACAATCGTAAGACATTCAACTACCGCAAGTCCCCTTCGAGGTCGTCTACGGCTTCAACCCGTTGTCCCCATTGGACATTCTACCACTTCCTCTCCAAGAGCGCACCAACATGGATGCAAGTGAACGAGCAAGCTACATCAAGAAGATGCACGAAGATACAAGGCACACCATTGAGCGCCAAGTACAACGCCAAGCAAACAAGCTCAACGCCAACAAGCAACCCATCGTCTTCAACATTGGTGATCTAGTGTGGCTACACCTTCGCAAGGACCGCTTCCCAAAAAAACGCAAGTCCAAGCTTCTCCCTCGAGCCGATGGACCTTTCAAGGTGCTAGCACGCTACAACGACAACGCTTACAAGATCGACATACCTCGAGACAAGTACAACGTGAGCGACATCTTCAACGTCAAGGACCTCGCACCTTTCCATGGAGATGAAGCTTTTGATCCGAGGTCGGATCTCTCCCAAGGGGGGAGATGATGCGGAGCATCCCACGATCACCCCCATGCATCCACAACCGTCTCATCAAGAGCCAAGAGGACCCATGACACGAGCTAGAGCTAGGGCTCTCGAGAACGAGGTGACCTCCTTGCTTATTGATATCGCATATGATCCACTCGAGACATGGCTACTACCTAAGTCCGATATGCTATGCATGATTAAGTGTCAAGGGGAACCTCCCGAGGGCGCACGTGAAGACGGACAAGTCCCCAAGTACAAGGAGGAAGGAACACGACGAGAGGAACCGGAGAAGTCTGCCCAGCCCGGACATCCGGCACCATGCCCCGGACATCCGGCTCTTCACGAAGCCCGGATATCCGCCCTTCGCCCGGAAATCCGGCCCCTCCATCACCTAATGCGTCTGGAAGACCCAGGCCAGCCCGGACATCCGGCCTCCCCGCCCGGACATCCGGCCCGTCCCGAAGCCCCGGATATCCGGCCACTCGCCCGAAAATCCGGCTCCCCTCACCCGGTTCTGCTGAAATGGTCGCCCCAGCCCGGACATCCGAGCTGAGAGCCCGGACATCCGGCGCCTCGCGAAGGCCCGGACGTCCGGCCTCCCCTGCCTGCGTGCAGTACCTCCGGGACTTGTCCCTTGTACCCCTTCGCCCCGAGATTATATATACTTGATCCCCTCCTCTTTCTAGGGTTAGCTTTGGATTAGCTCATATTTTGGTGTGAGAGCCTTTGCTCATCCACTTGGCTACTTCTCCTCGGAGATCAGGACCTCTACGGAGAAGATCCCCCAAGCGGATTCAAGACCCCCTTCTAGGGCGGACCCCATCAAAGACCTCCTCTCGGAGAAGAACGGCTACTCGTGTATCCTTACTGATGAGGATATCAATACCATTGTTGCACCCACAGCCCCTGTTGCTATACATACTGGACCAATTACTAGAGCTCGCGCACGCCAATTGAATTATCAGGTACTTTCGTTTCTTGGTAACGATTCCAATGTTCATGAGAATATGATGCTGCCTAAATTGGATACATTTGTTTGCTTACAAATGAAGGGCCTACCATGGACAAGAAAGATGAACCTTGGAGCAAGTTCAAGCATGGAGATGTTGGCATGCGCAAGGGGAACAAGAACGGAGTTACAAGTGATGATTCCGGGACTTTGAAGCCACCCTAATGAGAGCATGAGGCCTTGGACGAAATATACAAGATGCCACTTCATAATATTCGTCCGTAGGCTATTCTAGGTGCTGCGTCACCTTATTATTGGGCCAGGCCCATGTAATTTCGAAATACTTAAGTATAGGCTGTTTTTAGAGTCCGTATGTGTGGGGAAACAAGAGTTAGGGTTGGTTTCGGACCCCTCCCTCAAGGTTTTGTTTAGATCAAAAGTTCGCCATAGCAGCAACTTCGCGTACTTCGTTTGTGTTCAACGACCAGACCAAGGCGTCACAGAACCCCATCTTCATTAATAAAGCTTTCCTCTTATATTCGCAATATCCAGATTGCAATCTTAGTTTCTTGCTTGTTCTTCGTTTGCTCGCAGGAAACAGGCCCTCGTGGTCAGGTTGATCGTGCTCCGGCGTGGTCAATAACCCTCGGAAGTTGGTTTAGCGATTGCTAAGGCGCGAGGTCTCGCACGTACGTAGTCGGATCGTCAAGGTCGACTCCCAGAGAAACAATAGCCACCATCTCATCGAAACATCGGGACACCTTTGCCTCTATCACTTACCTTTGTTGATCTTGAACCTTGTGTCACGCTATGTGTTCGATAATCTAGCGCTTGTGTGATTGATTTCTTGTCGGTTGAGTGTCTTTCCTTGTTCCTCCCCGTGAGTTTCTCATGTTCTTCCGCTCGTTCTTCGTGATTTCCCCGTAGGATCCGCTCCAACGTGAAAGATCGTCCACGTAGGGTTCCGCCCTACATCACCTTGAAAGGTCCATCGGCTCGAGGGAGAAGCTTGGACTTGCGTTCTTTGGGGAAGCGGTCCTTGCGAAGGTGTAGCCACACTAGATCACCAATGTTGAAGACGATGGGTTGCTTGTTGGCGTTGAGCTTGGTTGCTTGACGTTGTACTTGTCGCTCAATGGTGTGCCTTGTATCTTCGTGCATCTTCTTGATGTAGCTTGCTCGTTCACTTGCATCCATGTTGGTGCGCTCTTGGAGAGGAAGTGGTAGAATGTCCAATGGGGACAACGGGTTGAAACCGTAGACGACCTCGAAGGGGACTTGCGGTAGTTGAATGTCTTGCACGATTGTAGGCGCTTTTCGGCGATGGGTAGACATGCTTCCCACTCCTTGATGTTCTTCTTGATCAAGACACGAAGTAGAGTGGATAGTGTGCGGTTCGTCACCTCCGTTTGGCCGTCGGTTTGAGGATGGTATGCCGAGGAGAACAAGAGCTTGATTCGAGCTTGGCACATAGGGTCTTCCAAAAGTAACTCAAGAACTTGACGCCACGATCGGAGACGATTGTCTTTGGTACGCCATGGAGTTGCAAGATTTCCCTACAAAGAGATTTGCAACATGTGAAGCATCGTCTATCTTGTTGCAAGGTATGAAATGTGCCATCTTAGAAAATCTATCCACAACAACAAACACGGAATCCTTGCCATTTTGAGTCCTAGGCAAACCAAGTACAAAATCCATACTAATGTCTTCCCATGGTTGATATGGAATAGGAAGAGGCATGTAAAGACCATGAGATTGAGCTTTAGACTTAGCTTTGCGGCATGTGTAGCATCGGTTGGTGAAGCGTGAGACGTCGCGGAACATCTTGGGCCAAAAGTAGTTGTTGGAGAGCGTGGCGAATGTCTTGTCGCGTCCAAAGTGTCCCATGAGTCCGCCTCCATGAGCCTCTTGCAAAAGGAGCAAACGAAGAGAAGACTCGGGAATGCAAAGTTTGTTAGCTCTCATAAGATAACCATCCTTGATGTAATATTGTTCCCAAGACGTATGAGTCAAACACTTAGCATAAGGAGAAGCAAAAGACGGATCATGTTCATACAAGTCTTTTATATGCTCAAAACCAATAACATTCAACTCAAGTTGAGTGACAAGCATGCATATGCGTGAAAGCGCGTCAGCAACTACATTTTCTTTACCCTTAATGTACTTGATCACATAAGGAAAAGATTCAATAAATTCACTCCATTTGGCATGACGCTTGTTCAATTTAGTTTGACCTTTGAGGTACTTAAGCGTTTCATGATCGGTATGGATGACAAACTCATGCGGTCTAAGGCAATGTTCCCAAACATGTAGCACACGCACTAAAGCATACAATTCTTTGTCATAGATGGGATAATTAAGTTGAGCACCGGATGGTTTTTCACTAAAATAAGCAATGGTTCGTTTTTCTTGCATCAAAACTCCGCCAATTCCGGTACCACTTGCATCACAATGAACCTCAAAAGTTTTGTCAAAATTGGGCAAAGCAAAAATCGAAGCATGAGTAAGCAAAGACTTGAGCTCGTCAAAAGCGGTTGATTGCAAAGTTCCCCAAATAAAGGGAGTATTCTTATTACTCAAGGCATGCAAAGGAGCGGCAATTGTGCTAAAATCTTTCACAAAGCAACGATAAAAACCCGCAAAGACCAAGAAAACTTCGCACTTGTTGCAAATTGGTGGGTTGGGGCCAAGTTTTGATTGCTTCAATTTTAGATTCATCAACATGGACACCTTTTGAGGAAACAACAAAACCCAAGAAAACCACTTTGTCGACTCCAAAAGTGCATTTTTTCAAGTTTGCATAAAGGCTTTCCTTGCGAAGAGTTTGCAACACATATTTTACATGACTGATGTGCTCTTTCATGGTTTTGCTAAACACAAGAATATCATCAAAGTAAACCACAACAAAGACTCCAATATAAGGACGAAGCACATGATGCATAAGACGCACAAAAGTACCGGGAGCTTCCGAAAGACCCATAGGCATCACTAACCACTCATATAAACCAATTTGGTTTTGAAAGCAGTTTTCCATTCATCACCCTCTTGTATGCGTATTTGGTAATAGCCACTTTTAAGATCAATTTTGAGAAAAGTTGGCTCCACTAAGTTCATCAAGCATGTCATCTAAACGAGGAATGGGATGCCTATATCGAACGGTAATAGCATTGATAGGTCTACAATCGAACACAAGCGGAAACTTCCATCGGGCTTAGGCACAAGAATAACCGAACGACACAAGGGCTTAGGCTTTCACGCACATGGCCGTTGTCGATGAGTTGTTGTACTTGCCGCTGAATCTCCTTGGTTTCTTGGGATTGACTCGGTATGGAGCTTTGTTTGGTAGAGGTGCTCCGGGATGAGGTCGATTCGATGCTCTATGCCTCAAGAGGAGGTAGACCCGGAGGTAGCTCATCGGGAAAAACATCTTGAAATTCCTGCAAAGAGATTGAAACACCAAAGGTAGCTCGTGAATGGTGTTAGTTTTGGTTCTCCATCCTTGCACACAAGGACAAAGTGCATCACACTCGATGGGTTCTCACACACTTCTCTCATCTCACTTTTGGTGGCAAATAGGATGAGGTTTTTCTCTAGGCGAAGAGTCGCTCAAATTTGGCTTGTGGCTCTCACTCACTTTTGGGTGGATCTCTTTCTCACTCTTTTCTCTATGATGTGTGGCTTGCTTGTCGGCTATCACTTGAGTAGGAGACATAGGTCGTAGCACATATTCCTTCCCTTTCATCTTGAAGCTATAGTGATTGGTGCGCCCATTGTGGATGACACCACGGTCGAATTGCCATGGTCGACCTAGAAGTAGGTGGCAAACGGTCATTGGGTCCACATCACATTCCAACGTGTCTTCATAAGCACCAATTTTGAAGGAGACTTGGACCGTATGCTCGAATCGTATAGTGCCGGAGTCACTTAGACATTTCGACAGTAATAAAACAAGTCCAGCAAAGCCGCCCGGATGTGCCGACAAATCCTGATAGGAGCTGCACATATCTCGGTCTCAGGGCACACTCGGATGAGCAGTCCGTATAACTAAAACCAAACCTCAAGTTGCCTTGAGGGGCGCTGCAGGGCTCTAGTTAGGGCCAGCACTCAAGGAGCACCGTCCGGGGGCTAAAATAAAGATGACCCTCGGGCTCCGAAACCCAAGGGAAAAAGGGCATAGGTGAGGCAAATGGTAAAACCAATGTTGGGCCTTCTTTGGAAAAGTCTTATTCAAAGCGAACTGTCAAGGGGTCCCATAAATCACCCGACCGTGTTAGGGACGCAAAAATCCGTGAACATAACACGGTATGACGGAAACTAGGGCGGCAAGAGTGGAACAAAACACGGGCATAAGGCGAGCCTTCCACCCTTTACCAAGTGTATAGATGCATTAATAATATAAGATATATTGTGATATCCCAACAAGTAAACATGTTCCAACGAGGAACAACATCTCCATGTTCCAACAAGGAACAAACTTCATCTTCACCTGCAACTAACAACGCTATAAGAGGGGCTGAGCAAAGCGGTAACATAGCCAAACAACGGTTTGCTAGGAAAGGATGGTTAGAGGTTTGACATGGCAACATGGGAGGCATGACATAGCAAGTGGTAGGCATCGCAGCATAGGCATAGCAAAAGAGCGAGCATCTAGCAAGCAAAGATAGAAGTGATTTCGAGGGTATGGTCATCTTGCCTGAAATCCCGCAAGGAAGAAGAACGAATCCATGAAGAAGACAAACGGACGAAGTCGAACGAATCCTCACAACTCCGGAACGAAACCGAAGCTAACGAGAGAAGCAAACCGGAAAGGAGCAAACAACATAGTAAACAACCATCACATAAACATGTCATGATGCACAATCGAGTATGATGCATGTCCGGTTTAAAGAGGCATGGCATGGCAATGTGCACAAACAAAACTACAAGTTAAATGGAGCCCAATATGCAACGAGTTGCATATTGACGGAACACCACATTCAAATATTTAGTTCTCTCTCGGTTAGGTACTCAACAATATTAAATGTTATTAAACATGGCAAGAGGTGAAGCATAATTAAACTACCTATTTAGGCAAGTTTAAATGAGGCCGGAAACAACGAACAACAAGTCCGGAAAAATCCTCATATCCATATTTCGAATTTGGAACAGATCTGACCTAAAGCATATTTTAGAGTTGTTAAACATGCAAAGTAAGTACACCATGTTAAACTAGGCATTTTTATACCCCATTTACATATAAAATTTATTTAAATCCGAGTTACGGTTATTTAGTTATGAAATAAATCATTTTAGCATGGCATTTAAGCAAATTAATGCAAACAACAATTTTTAAACATTTTAATTGTTGTTATCATGATGCGGATGACATGTGCAAGTTATATGCAATTTATGAAAATGTTGACAAGAGCATTATGAGCATTGTGTCACCGTGGTGGAAGAAAGGGGTGCCACGGCAACGAATCCGAAAATGGTGCCACGACAACATATCGGTTCCGGTAGCTCACGGAGATATCGGTGCAAAAAGAAAGTGTGGACGGGAGCGAGTCATGCAAGATGGTGGGGTGTTCCCGGCTACCGGGTTCCCACGGAACGATGGCATGGCAAAAGAGGGGCATCGCAAGGATGATTCGATCACGGTCGGTCATCTCGGTGGTTATACCTCCGAAGCGAGCAATCGGGACGGGTCGAGTTTCGTAGAGGGAAGTAGACGTTCACGGGTCGTCGAGGGAAGTAGAGGAAGTAGTGTTTCACGTTCGTTTTCGAAGAGGTACTTGACGGGTCCGAATCCCTTCGGGGTTGTCGTGGTACTTGCGATCTCGGCGATGGTAGTCGTACACGGCGTAGGGGAAGTAGACGTTCATGTTCGATGGTAGTGGTACATCTCGTCATCGGAAGTAGTTGTTCATGTCCCGTGGATGTTCGGGTCGACGGTAGAGGAACTTAATGCATCACTGGGTGTAGTCGAACTCGGCGTCCTCGCGATGATCGGTCGTAGTCGTGGTACTTGCCGATTCCAAAACGTTCATCGGTAGTGGAACTTGGCGCTTGAGGTTCGAATACCGGGTCGGACGTGCAACCGTTCATAATCAAACTTGGCGCATCCGGGTCAAGTACTTGGCGAGTCCGCACGTAGAGGTACTTGGCGTTTCCGGTTCGGTGGTCGTTCGGGCGCCGTATGTCGTGGTACTTGTCGGTCCGGTCTTGGCGGTGTAGATTTACACGTTGTCGGGGTACTTGTCGCCTCATCGGGTGTAGTTGTACATGAAGGACTTGACAAATAAAAAGCACACCGGCTACAATCGTGGTACTTGGGGAGAACTCCCGGAGACGATGCTTGGCGGTCCTGGTGTGATCTTGGCGTCCATGTAGTCGAACTTGCCAGCCTCGACGGTCCAACACCAAACACACAAGGGCCTCGGGATGCCAGCAAGGAGGCGATGGTCGTGGTCACGGAGGTTGGGGAAGGCGAAGCAGAGGACCGGGAGGCCGCAGGGACACCGGATCCATCCGGGATCGGGGCGGGACGAGCTGGGCGGCCTGGACTCCGCCGGCCGGAGGGGCGAACGGGCGACGGCCATGGCATCGGGCAGGGCTCCCCGAGGTGGTGCAGGGAGGCGCGAGGAGGGGGCCGCGGGGACGGCTGGGGGCGAGACCGCAGGCAGCCGGCGGGGCAGACGGTGAGGGGGTGCACGGAGCGGCGTCGGTCGCCGGAGGCCAGGGCTGGGTCGAGGCAGAGGCGCATCCGGGAGGCGGTGAGTGAGGAGGCCGCAGGTGAGGTGCGGGCGCAGGACGCGGCAGAGGAGCATCCCGGGCGGTGCCATGGGGAGGCGACGAGCGGACGGAGGCGAAGGTCGCCAAGCAGACGCATGGAGGACGGGCGCGTGGTGGAGGCGGCGACGCGAGGGGGGGCAGAGCGACGGGATCGAGAGGCATGGGAGGAGGCCTCCAATCGTTGGGGACGAGGCCGAGGAGATCGAGGTGAGGAGGAGCAGCTCGGGTGGAGAAGGGATGCGGGGAAGGCGGAGGACGGTCGGAGGGGTCGCCGGCGTGGTGGATCGGGAGGACGAGGGAGAAGGGGATCGGGCAGGGACGAGGGGAGGACGAGGAAGAAGGACGAGAGGAGGAGATGGGAATCGGGCTAGGGTTAGAGGCGGCTGGTGGGCCTTGGGCGGGAGAGGTTAGGCCGGCCTGGAGGGAGGCGCTAGGTGGGCCAGGGGCCGGCTGGGCCTCGAGGGATTTGGTGGGCCGCCCTGGGTGGTGGGCTGCGGGAGGCCGCGGTGGCCTGGGCCGGCGAGGATCTCTTCTCTCTCTCCTCTCTTATATTTAGCAGAAAAATAAATAAAGAGAGACAAAAAGAACGAGAGGGTTAGGGAAAGAATTTGGGACCGAGGACAATTTTCCCGGACTCATAAAAATATGAGGAATTTAACAAAAATGGCTCGAGGATTTTGGTGGAACTCCGGAAAATGATAGAATAATAATGGCAAGGTATGGGGACCAAACTTGAAGTAGAAAGGGCATTGGAATTTTGCAAGTGGGTTATGGTGATTCCAAAACAATGGAATATTTTTAATATAGCTCCCTAATATTGGGAGGGTATGTTATAAAGAGAAGTCACCATGGTGAATATCCCTCGATTTAAATGGATCGAAAATCCATACAATTTATTTAGTTGAGTTTTAAAAAATAATGATATGATGGCATGATGAGATGATGCAATGCAAGAGATGGCATGATGAATGCTCAAACAAAACAAATCACATGACAAAACTCGGAAACCACCGAAGGCAATCAAGCTCGGTCTTGGGCGTTACAACACTCCACCACTACGAGAGGATCTCGTCCGAGATCTAGGATGGCACCGGAGAAAAGCGGGAGAGGAAGAGGTAAAACAAAGTTGCTTCTTTGACAAACGAATGAAACCAATGAACCTTGAGAGGTTGAACAAAATGAAAGAAAGAAAACAATGAAGATGAAGAAAGTTGAAAACACTCTGTTAGAAAAGAGGAGCATGGGATACGACGAGAACCAAGAGGTTAGGGGACAAGATAGATTTTTGAAGCCAAACCGGTTAAAACAAGATAGAGAAGGAGTAAGGATGATAAAATTGGACAGCACTCCGACTAAAAGAAGAAGGAAAACTTGATATAATGAAAAGAATTTAAAGAGAAGACACAACACTCCGGTTAAATGGATAAAGCAAGAAAAGAACTTGATCTTGGCAAAACGAGATGATGGGTGAAAATAGCAACATCACAATGCCTCCGGAAACAATGCATGATCGAAGAAAGTTGGAATGAATAGAACGAAGAATGAAACCAACATCTTCCACCATAAATGAATTTGAAAGAGCATCCTTACGAAGTAGGATTGAACGGAGTTGTTTGCAAAACAACAACGATAAGGATAAGCTTGTAGTGGGCTTATGAAAACATCTCAAAATTATGAGGTGAGCTTCTGCCACCAACGGAAACAATTGATTGGATTAAGATCAACAAGAAGATGAAAACTTCTTTCACCGAGAGGATAGGAGGAAAACTTGGATCATTGATAAGCACCATAATAGCAAATTCCCTTAGGGGAAGCTTTAGGTGAAATATAGCCCAAGATAACTCCAATGAAGAGATTGATGGATTTAAAATACCTCATTCTTGACAACATGTGAAACATGAAACACGAACTCAAATTGTCGAGAATGACATAACACCACCTCAAATGATAAGGTAGAACAAATTTCACTTCGAAATGCAAGAAGAAGAATACTTGAACCCCTCAAAACAAAACATGTGTTGGACACCATGCTTATTTTAGAGTAGCTTGACGGATCTTAACTCCGAGAGAAATCTTGATGAACAATTGAAGAATGAGAAGAAACCTTGAGGAAGCACCATGTAGAGCCTCCATGAAGAACTCCGGCAAGAAAGGATGATAAAAGAAAGAGAAGTTGAAAACACAAGGTGAAACCTTGCAGTGATAAGATGAAGCTTTGAAATGATATAATCGAGAAAACTTGGAACTCCGGAAAGAAAGATGAACAAATGAAATCAAGAATTTTGATGAACCTCCGGAATAAGGAATTGGATTTACTCGATGGAACAAGAATAAGAATTCCATTATGCTCATCCTTCACCAATTGAATTGATGACAAGCAATGGATTTGGCATACTACTTATTCTCATTGAAAAATGATTACAGATAGAGATATAGTGCAAACTTGGGAAGGTCTTCAACGAACCACCGGTAGGATTTGGGAAGAACGAATGAATCCATATAATAACGAAGGAAGAGAACTCTTGAACGAACCACCGTAAGAATTGAAAATGAAAGTAGCAAAGGCACAATTCACCAGGAAGAATTGGAAAACGAATAAAGATGCTTGACAAAATTTAGATACATTAGAACGAAGAGATGACGAACTGATTGTAGAATACTTGAATGATGCACCGGTCAGATTTGGAGAACAAGAGCTGAACGCTGGAATGGATAATTCTGAGATGATGGGCTCCGGAGAATCAAACTGAAAAGACTCCTGAAATGCTCCGGGTGGGTGAAAAGAATTCTCACAATCAAAACAATTATGAGGATGGCACGAAGCTAGAACCATGAATCTTGAAGAGAATGGAGCAAGATTAAAGAGAGACTCTTCTTCGGTCTTCAAAATTCGAGAATGACGACGAGAAACACCACCATGAATTGTTGAGACACTCCGGAAAGAAAATTAGAAAGGTTGAACCAACGATGAAGATAATTTGAAAGATCTTGGAGAAAGACATTTGACTGATGATAATTCATCCTTACATCAAACTTTGCAAAGAATTTGAGAATAACTCCGGAAAATTAGAAGAGTTAGGTAAGATCCTGGGAAAAGACCTGTGGGTTAGGGCCCACTCAAAAGAACCACCGTTGAACAATTGTTTGAAATAGATATTGCACCGGTAGAATTAGATGGCTTGAATGAGATAGCATCCTCAAAAGAACTTGAGTGAATTGAGAATGGAAACTAGAATCTTCCGAGATATCTTCAACACTCCTAACAATTGAATAGCGAGAAGTGGATGATTAAGAGATGCACCGACATGAGAAAGCATTTGAAACGATGAAAAGAATACGATCAACACTGAAAACTTGAGTTAAATCCACCGGAGAAGAAAATTAGAATGGAACAATGATAAGGTTAAAGCTTCCTTAGCGTCTTCATGAGAAATCACCGGATAAAACATTAAAGGAAAAGAATGAAGAAACTTCACTCAACAAAATGGATACTTGATTAAGAAATCTGAGTCCTTGAAGAAAAAGGGTGGGAGGGCGAGAAATCAAAACAACTTGGGTCGGATGAAACGAACACCGTTGAGAAAAAAGCTTAGAATTGATCTTGCGAATGTTGGAATGATCGGATCCACTTGAAGAGAAGCACGCCGGTTGGAAAAGAATTAACAAGACGACCTCGATGATCAAGAAGGATTAGTATTCACATAGCAATATGAGAACACCATTTAGGAAAGGTATGGAATCAACACTTGGCATTGAAGCAACTTGAATACCACAAAACAAAACAAAAACAAAGGATTGGCTTGCAGAATAAGCCGGAACAAACACATATGATAGATCCCATATCGTATCATGTGTGTGTTGGAAAGATGTCCTACGAGATACTTGAATTCCCACCTATAAACTCCCGAAACTTTCTGGTTATGCAATCTGGTGTTGGGGATACAGGGGACACAAAATATATCACCCAAACTAACAATACCTAGATCCAGCTGTATCCATCCGTCAACACATAACCAAGAAATCCTCGGAAATCGTGTACCTCGACCTTCGAAAAACATCCTTATACAAGTCATGGCAATACTCCCGCACTCGCCACAGTACTGGGCTATCAGGGTTATGATGCGGAGCATCCCACGTTCATCCCCATGTACACTTCATCTACTCTCCAAGCCCCAAGGATACATAAGATGAGACCTCGACTTTTCGCCATTGGACCTAAGGTGAACTCGCTCCTTTCCAAATCTTCCCTTTCCGCATGTAAGACATGGATGCTACTTCAAGAGCGGACCTTGTGCATACTCAGGTACACCCGAGGAGACCATGGAGAGCCCAAGGACCAAGGCCAAGCGTGCGCGGAAGCGAAGGAAGGAGAAGGAGAAAGAAGACCCAGGGCGAGCGGTACTACCGCCAACACCAAGCGGTACTACCGCTAAAGGCCCCCGAGCGGCACTACCGCCGAACTTCCGCTCTACTGCCGCTCAACCCGACAAACTCCTGTGCTCGAGCGACCCGGGTCCGGTACTACCGCCGGTCCAAGCGGCACTACGCTTAAGCGGTACTACCGCCCTCCCAAGCGGTACTACCGCTCTGCCTGTGCGCAACCGCGGCCTTTGGCCTTGTATCCCCCCTCTCACTTACCCCTTCGTGGCTTAGACTATAAATAGACCACCTCCCCCTCCTTTCGAGGGTTAGCGTTGATTTAGCTCATTAGATAGAGTCATTATCCATACCGGATCTACTCCACGAGAGACCGAGGCCCTCTTCGGAGAAGATCCACCTTGGATTCAAGACCTCCCTTTGCGGAGAAGACCATCATCAAGACCTCCTCACGGAGAAGAACGGCTACCGCTTGTATCGTCCTTTGTCGACCTTGAATCATGTATCTCCCTTTGTGTTCTTTGATCTAGCATTTGTGTGACCGATTCCTTGTTGGTTGAGTGTTTTCCCTCGTTCCTCCCGTGATTTCCTCGTGTTCTTCCGCTCGTTCTTCGTGATTCCCCGTAGGATCCGCTCCAACGTGAAAGATCGTCCATGTAGGGTTCCGCCTACATCATCTATGGATCGAGCTTAGGTTGATCACGTTTTGGAGCCCCTACCCTCTTTTTCTAGCTTGATTTTGTTGATTTCGTCCTAAATCCGAAAATCCCCACCAAAAATAGCCCCAATTTTTTGTGATTTGTTAGTTTTGATGATGTTTTGTTGATTTTGATCCATGGATTTGCTTGGTTTCGAGTGGATCTAGCATTTCCCCAAATTTCCCCACTTCCCATCCACGAAATCTCTCCAATTTTGACCCCAAATCATCCATTTCGCCCCAAAATCGCGCCCTATCCGGTTCTGAAAATACCGACACGAGCGGTACTACCGCCTTCCAAGCGGTACTACCGCTTAGCACCTCAAGCGGTACTACCGCCCTTCCAAGCGGCACTACCGCCTCCCCGAGCCAGATTTTGCGAAAAAACCCGACACGAGCGGTACTATCGCCTGTTCCAAGCGGTATTACCGCTTAGCGGTACTACCGCCCTCCCAATGGTACTACCGCCCTAGCCCGTTTCAGCCTTCCGACTTTCACCGTTTCGCCATAACTAATTCATCCGAGTCCGATTTTGACGTTCTTTAGCTCGCTTTGAAGCTATTGACATCCCACTTCCAATAAAATACTACCATCACCATTTGACTCCATCAAATTTTGTGAACTTTGGCATCTTTGCCTAGGGCTTCCGCCACATCGTCCGTGATAACCACCACCGACTTCCGCAACCTAACCAATTTTGTTCCCCATAGCATTAGTGGTTGCTTGAGTAGTGATTCGAGTCTCCTAAGGTGTTTCGGCTACTTAGGGACGATTGCTTCTTCATCAACCACCACCACCACTTCCACATAACCTTGCCCACCATACACTTCCGACAACCCAACTTAACCCAATAGTTGTTTGAGCTTGTTTGAGTTGTGGCTTATGTCTCCTAAGGTGTTTCGCTACTTAGGGATGATAACTTCAACTCCGACACGCCTATAGCCCATCATTCCACTTCCGCATTACCAAGTGCAAACCACCACCACATTCCGCTACCACCATTTGACATTTGTCATTTGAGATTTTGAGTTCGCGGTTTTCCGCTTCCTAATGTGTTTCGCCACTTAGGACGAGCCTCCATCATCTTGGTATCTACATCAAGAACACCGCCACTCATCATCGCAATGGACGGTAACCTCGACGACACCATTGTATATTCCCCTTGCAAATTGCATTGATAACCCTAGCCCATTTTGCATTACTTGCCTATCGAGACTAGCCATTTGAGTATTGCCGGCAACGTTACTTGTGCACATTAGTGATCTACACCATCCATTGCATACATACCATATCATCTTGGTATCATCATATCATCCATTGTGTCACAATATCGTTCCGCATATACACAATAGCTATCTTGGTTTGTGCATTGTGCAAAAGTGGCCATACATACAAAAAAAGAGAATAAGCTTTTAAGCAAAAGAGAAA
This sequence comes from Aegilops longissima, assembly GCA_021605205.1. Classification (NCBI taxonomy): domain Eukaryota; kingdom Viridiplantae; phylum Streptophyta; class Magnoliopsida; order Poales; family Poaceae; genus Aegilops; species Aegilops longissima. Next base: position 110,004 of record JAHIAM010001711.1, read on the forward strand.
TAGCAAAGAGCTTGTAAGCAATAGCCATAGCATCCAAATATATCATATGGTATCATACTTGATCATCTTGGATCATTGTGAGAGAAACACGGGAACCATACATACATAGCATATTTGGGATAGAAGTTTATCCATTTTGCATCTTATAGGTTGTGCACAAGTGTCGATCCGCCTATTGAGCAATCGTGCTAGCGTCTCTCTTGAGTTGTGCAACACGAGCGTTTCCGTGGATTCCACATTTTGTGCTCATTCCTTGGTTGCACGACCCCATTTATCTATCCGTGTGTGTGTTTCGTGTGCCATTCTTTGCTAGTGGTCCATTTGTTTCACTTGCAAATTTGTGAATCTCTTTCAACATTATTGACTCTTGCTAACATTTTGCATTAAATTTTTGTGCCACTATCCTCACCGAGCTCCTCCATAAGCTTTACTTGTGTAGGTGTGAGAACCGACAAGGATCAGTACCAATAGTGCTATTTCATTGTCCGCATTTGAGTGAACTTGATTCATTGTCAACATCGGTCAAGGTACATTGGTATAAGTTCTTCTCTTTCTCCCACTCATATTTGCTCGAGTCTTGTGATGGATAGGCAAGGCATTTCATCTCCGGTCTTCGACAACAACGACGGCGTGAACAACTACATCACCAAAGCGTCTCTCTTCGATCTACAACGACAAGTGCAAAGCACACAATCAAGATTGCGAGGCGATCGAGAACATCTCCATCGACATTCATCACTCCGAAGCAAGGAGAAGGGACTACTTCGATAAGAAGCTTGCCGCACATAAAGAGGAGCAAGATGCAAGGATGGAGGAGATTCGGGCCTTGATCAAGTCTTCTTCCCCTTCGTCATCTTCAAGGCGGCGACGTTCAAGCCACAAGTCTTGGCGCCTAAGCGATGCAAGCGCAAGTCGTCCACATCTCCATGGAGACCACCATCACATTCGTGATCAACATCGTCATGAAGGGCAAGTCACCTCCAAGCATCATGTGCACGACGACGACGAACTCCAAGGAGCTCAAGCACGACAACGACATCATCATCATGAAGATGCTCCACAAGCGCAAATGCACGAAGTTCCAACAAGCCCTACTTCATGCCAAGTCGAAGCTTCATAAGCACAAGAGAAGACCGCGACACGACCACCACCAAGACGGCGCTACGGCTACATCAACCACTTCGGCATCATCGCCAAGTGTTCTCAAGGCATCTTCGCCTTTGGACGTACGGCATCTTCGCCTACTTCCCACGTGTATGCCTACATCGACTTCATCAAGTCCAAGGCGACCACCTACGAGCGAGGGCGACCCTTCCATCTTCGAAAGCCCCTCAAGGAAGATGGCCGAGCATGGGAAACTCCCTTTGGTCATGGAGACGAGCTATGAGGTGCCACATCATATGGGCCTCCAACACCAAGACGGTGACAAGACGGTCGAGCAAGGGCCATCCCCTTCGACCACGGCGACGAGCGCGAACCTCTTCAACTACATGAAGACGACGCCCACATTGGATTCATACTCCGAGTCAAGCTACGCGACCGCGCATGGAGACATTTGCACCTACATCTCTCCGGCACCCACATATGTCGAGATGCCCCAATTGCCATGTGAGGAGAGCCGCCACCACATGAGTGACATGAGTGACTACACCATACGTGACACTGAGAGCATTTCCTATGAGAGGATGAGTGTGACCACCACTAGCCCCACACATGAGAGCATGCCACACATCCTATGTGAGGTTGAGCGCCATTTGAGTGACTCCACCCACCACGAAAGTGAGAGCATCCTTGAGGGAGTGAGTGAGCCACAACACTTAGTGAGTGAGGTAGTTGACACGGCACATGAGGCCACTATGATTTCTAACGACTTAACCTCTACTCCTAGTGTGTTTTCTTCTTCGGTGCTAGGTCTCCTACATGACGACATGCCTATCCTCGACGAGTCCATCCCTACATTGGAGACGACGATGGCCATGGTGGACGATGATACACCCCCCACATGGTTCCATCAAGATAAAGATGACAACGAGATGATCTTCAACACCTCACCTACAACACATGAGCGACGCTCCAAAGGTAACATAGGTGATGGTGCTTCTCTTGTCCCACTAGTGGACTCTCTTACCATCGATTGCTCCCATGATGTTGACCCACCTATTACCATGCTTCATGCTAGTGAAAATTCTTCATGCCTTGACTTACCTATTTATGATGATTATGATGATGAGCATGTTGAGTTGCCTAGTTGTGATGCTATGCTTCATAGGATATCATGTGCAAATTCTATTGGTCAAATTATGTTTGATAATCCATTGACCTTGTCATATGCTATGAGTGAGATCTCCCATATTGCCTCATTTCAATCTCAACATAGTAACTATGCATTCCCCATTAAAATCAATCCCATTTGCACTTATGGCATAGATGACGAGATGATGGTCATTGGCCTTTGCTTCTCTTGTGATGATATTGCCATGCTTCCTTTACATGATTTATGCAATTCATCTAATATTCCATGCCATGATCACATTGTTCCAAATATGCATTGTTTTGGATGTTGTCAATATTCTCCATGTGATGTTGCTACTCATGCTCATGAGGAGACCCCCATAGTTTCCTCATACATATTTGGAGATTTTGATTCATCCCATCCTTTGCATGATTCCCATAATTGCGTGCACCATATGCATTCCATGAATAACAATGCTCTAGATATTTCTCATGATGCATTACACAATTGAGTCTCCATTATGCTATACATAACAACAAACCTATCATGATGGATGACATGTTTCTATATCACGCATCTCATTTATTTGAGCATTGGCTATTTTGTGCTAACCAACACATGCACGCGCATCATGATGGATGATGTGTACATCTACCACGCACACACAATTTTCCCTTTGTCTTTGTTTTGTGTAGGTACTCACGTATACTCGTCAACCTCTCGGTCCCAAGAGTTGTTAAACGAGCTCTTGAGAGCAACGATGACTTGGGATCACGTGGACTTTCATTCCCACCATTCCTTTTGCGCAAGGACTACGCATCTCTTCTACTTGGCTCTCACACGGCTATGGGCTATTTACCACTTGCCACCTTATGCTCATTTTACCGTGTTCACTTTGCATGTTATGCTTGCTTCTATGCCTTTGCCATGCACTTGTGACCCTTGCTTGCATCTACCCATGATTCACCATTATGCTACTCCTATGTGTATTTGCATGCTTGGTGGAGATCCTAGTAGCTATTGCCATGTTTATCATGTGCCTCATACTATTGTTGATTCTTGTGTTGGGAGAGTCATGATGTTACATTGCTATTTACATAGGACTTCTTGCCAATACCATGAACCTACTTTCCTCATATCTTGCTTTCATGCTTGTGCTATGACATGTGAATTATTCATGCGCACTATTTGCACACATGACATGCCTGCCATGATTCCTCCTAGTATGTTGCATCTTCGCACTACTAGCTTGCTTGACTTGATCGCTATGATTGCTTGCTATGTTGCATCACCCATGTTCCACTATTACTTGCTTTCTTGGGTTGATGACATATATGCTCATGCCTCTCACATGATATATCTTGATCATTGTCTCTTGTGTCCATTAGTTGCCTCTTTCATATCCACTTGTATTGAGTGCAACCATACTATGCTTATTGATCTTGGAGACTTTGACATATTACTTGTGATGCATGCTTGTTTGAATGAGACTATTGCATTTGGTTGTTCTCGCATCATATGCCTCCATACTATGCAATGCTCCCTTGTCCTTTCTAATGATGAGCATGATGCATACACTTGCTTGGTATCTTACCACACGAATGATAGGTTTTGCACTTTCGCTAACCTCATTTGTTTTTCCGAGTGTTTGTCATGTTCTTTCATTTTGAAGCATTCACAAGGCATTACCGTCATGAGACATATTGGCTATGTGAAGGCATCCATGATGTGCAACTCCAACATCTTCGGAACATTCATAAGGTGAACTCCTTCTCTTTGAGCCATCCTCAAGTTTGCACATTGGATGGGTCACTCTTTCATTGTTGTTTCCTTCTTGTTGTCTACATGCTACATCTCGTGAACGGAGGAACGACATTGGAGATTGGCTACATGGACCTTCACATTGAGGAGCGCTCGGACTTATTGGATGCACCTTCGGTTTTCCACTCTTGCCACGACATCGAGCATTGGTCTACCATCCCGACGACACCGTGGACTACTTGGATTGCGCCATGTCTTCAACTTCGTCCAACTACAAGTCCGTTCACGACAACCGCTTCCATGGTGATGAGGATCACGATCCGAGGTCGGATCTTTCCCAAGGGAGGGAGATGATGCGGAGCATCCCACGTTCATCCCCATGTACACTTCATCTACTCTCCAAGCCCCAAGGATACATAAGATGAGACCTCGACTTTTCGCCATTGGACCTAAGGTGAACTCGCTCCTTTCCAAATCTTCCCTTTCCGCATGTAAGACATGGATGCTACTTAAGAGCGGACCTTGTGCATACTCAGTACACCCGAGGAGACCATGGAGAGCCCAAGGACCAAGGCCAAGCGTCTTGTGAAGCGAAGGAAGGAGAAGGAGAAAGAAGACCAGGCGAAGCGGTACTACCGCCAACACCAAGCGGTACTACCGCTAAAGGCCCCGAGCGGCACTACCGCGAACTTCCGCTCTCTGCCGCTCAACCCGACAAACTCCTGTGCTCGAGCGACCCGGGTCCGGTACTACCGCCCGGTCCAAGCGGCACTACCGCTTGTAAGCGGTACTACCGCCCTCCCAAGCGGTACTACCGCTCTGCCTGTGCGCAACCGAGGCCTTTGGCCTTGTATCCCCCCTCTCACTTACCCCTTCGTGGCTTAGACTATAAATAGACCACCTCCCCCTCCTTTCGAGGGTTAGCGTTGATTTAGCTCATTAGATAGAGTCATTATCCATACCGGATCTACTCCACGAGAGAGACCGAGGCCCCTCTTGGAGAAGATCCACCTTGGATTCAAGACCTCCCTTTGCGGAGAAGACCATCATCAAGACCTCCTCACGGAGAAGAACGGCTACCGTTTGTATCGTCCTTTGTCGACCTTGAATCATGTATCTCCCTTTGTGTTCTTTGATCTAGCATTTGTGTGATCGATTCCTTGTTGGTTGAGTGTTTTCCCTCGTTCCTCCCCGTGATTTCCTCGTGTTCTTCCGCTCGTTCTTCGTGATTCCCCCGTAGGATCCGCTCCAACGTGAAAGATCGTCCATGTAGGGTTCCGCCCTACATCAGGTTATCTCACCAACAACTGTACAAAAGAGATTTCGATGTCGGCAAAACTCAGGTATTCCAGAACTGCAACGATAAAATTGTGACGACAACACCTCAGAGCTCAACTCCCGGGACACCGCCACAACCCCTAAATGTCGAGGCACCAAGAACAATGTTCTCGTCACAAAACCATCGGAACGATTCCAAGATACCAGCGTGATCCTAAAAAAAAATTTTAGTGAAATTTGAGGAGAGAAAAGTCAAAACTCTACGTCGGGATACCTCACCAGAGCGATTTAAGGGTGAGGAGTAAAAGAATCCTACTCTCCGATATATATAATCCTAAGACTCAAAACATTTTCCGTTCTAGACTCAACAACGCCAAACAAACAATCAAGTAGGGGCTCCTAAGTGGGAAGGCTCGATTACCAACATAGCGCCTCGATGCGGCTATATCTCCCACGTGTCGAGAACGACTTAGAGGCATAACCGCATTGAAAGCAATGTCGCAAGTGAGGTAATCTTCACACAACCCATGTAATACATAAGGGAAAGGGATACATAGTTGGCTTACAATCGCCACTTCACACAATACATGAGTAAAACATTACATCATACAGATACAATCAAGGTCCGACTACGGAACCAAAGATCCCCGATCGTCCCAACTGGGCCCCACTACTGATCAACTGAAACGAAACAACACAAAGAACAAGATCTTCATCGAGCTCCTCCTTGAGCTCGGGTGCATCACCTGCACGGTTTCATCGACACCTGCAAACTGGTTTTGAAGTATCTGTGAGTCACGGGACTCAGCAATCTCACACCATGAGATCAAGACTATTTAAGCTTAAAGGTAGGACAAGGTAGTGAGGTGGAGCTGCAGCAAGCGACTAGCATATATGGTGGCTAACATACGCAAAAGAGAGCGAGAAGAGAAGGCAAAAGCACGGTCGAACAACTATGATCAAGAAGTGATCCTGAAACTACTTACGCCAAACATAACTCCAACACGTGTTCACTTCCCGGACTCCACGAGAAGAGACCATCACAGTTACACACGCGGTTGGTGTATTTTAATTAAGATCAACTTCAGGTTTTCTACAACCGGACATTAACAAATTCCCATCTGCCACATAACCGCGGGCACGGCTTTGAAAGATAATACCTGCGGGGTGTCCCAACTTAGCCCATGATAAGCTCGCGATCAACGAAGGATATTCCTTCTCCCGGAAGACCCGATCAGTCTCGGAATCCGGCTACAAGACATTTCGACAAGAATAAAACAAGTCCAGCAAAGCCGCCGGATGTGCCGACAAATCCTGATAGGAGCTGCACATATCTCGGTCTCAGGCACACTCGGATGAGCAGTCCGTATAACTAAAACCAAACCTCAAGTTGCCTTGAGGGGCGCCGCACAGGGCTCTAGTTCGGGCCAGCACTCGAAGGAGCACTGGTCCGGGGGCTAAAATAAAGATGACCCTCGGGCTCCTAAACCCAAGGGAAAAAGGGCATAGGTGAGGCAAATGGTAAAACCAATGTTGGGCCTTTTTGGAAAAGTCTTATTCAAAGCGAACTGTCAAGGGGTCCCATAAATCACCCGACCGCGTTAGGGACGCAAAAATCCGGGAACATAACACCGGTATGACGGAAACTAGGGCGGCAAAGTGGAACAAAACACCGGGCATAAGGCCGAGCCTTCCACCCTTTACCAAGTGTATAGATGCATTAATAATATAAGATATATTGTGATATCCCAACAAGTAAACATGTTCCAACGAGGAACAACATCTCCATGTTCCAACAAGGAACAAACTTCATCTTCACCTGCAACTAACAACGCTATAAGAGGGCTGAGCAAAGCGGTAACATAGCCAAACAACGGTTTGCTAGGAAAGGATGGTTAGAGGTTTGACATGGCAACATGGGAGGCATGACATAGCAAGTGGTAGGCATCGCAGCATAGGCATAGCAAAAGAGCGAGCATCTAGCAAGCAAAGATAGAAGTGATTTCGAGGGTATGGTCATCTTGCCGAAATCCCGCAAGGAAGAAGAACGAATCCATGAAGAAGACAAACGGACGAAGTCGAAGCGAATCCTCACAACTCCGAACAAAACCGAAGCTAACGAGAGAAGCAAACCGGAAAGGAGCAAACAACATAGTAAACAACCATCACATAAACATGTCATGATGCACAATCGAGTATGATGCATGTCCGGTTTAAAGAGGCATGGCATGGCAATGTGCACAAACAAAACTACAAGTTAAATGGAGCCCAATATGCAACGAAGTTGCATATTGATGAACACCACATTCAAATATTTAGTTCTCTCTCGGTTAGGTACTCAACAATATTAAATGTTATTAAACATGGCAAGAGGTGAAGCATAATTAAACTACCTATTTAGGCAAGTTTAAATGAGGCCGGAAACAACGAACAACAAGTCCGGAAAAATCCTCATATCCATATTTCGAATTTGGAACAGATCTGACCTAAAGCATATTTTAGAGTTGTTAAACATGCAAAGTAAGTACACCATGTTAAACTAGGCATTTTTCTACCCCATTTACATATATAATTTATTTAAATCCGAGTTACGGTTATTTAGTTATGAAATAAATCATTTTAGCATGGCATTTAAGCAAATTAATGCAAACAACAATTTTTAAACATTTTAATTGTTGTTATCATGATGCGGATGACATGTGCAAGTTATATGCAATTTATGAAAATGTTGACAAGAGCATTATGAGCATTGTGTCACCGTGGTGGAAGAAAGGGGTGCCACGGCAACGAATCCGAAAATGGTGCCACGGCAACATATCGGTTCCGGTAGCTCACGGAGATATCGGTGCAAAAAGAAAGTGTGGACGGGAGCGAGTCATGCAAGATGGTGGGGTGTTCCCGGTTACCGGGTTCCCACGGAACGATGGCATGGCAAAAGAGGGGCATCGCAAGGATGATTCGATCACGGTCGGTCATCTCGGTGGTTATACCTCCGAAGCGAGCAATCGGGACGGGTCGAGTTTCGTAGAGGGAAGTAGACGTTCACGGGTCGTCGAGGGAAGTAGAGGAAGTAGTGTTTCACGTTCGTTTTCGAAGAGGTACTTGACGGGTCCGAATCCCTTCGGGGTTGTCGTGGTACTTGCGATCTCGGCGATGGTAGTCGTACACGGCGTAGGGGAAGTAGACGTTCATGTTCGATGGTAGCGGTACATCTCGTCATCGGAAGTAGTTGTTCATGTCCCGTGGATGTTCGGGTCGACGGTAGAGGAACTTAATGCATCACCGGGTGTAGTCGAACTCGGCGTCCTCGCGATGATCGGTCGTAGTCGTGGTACTTGCCGATTCCAAAACGTTCATCGGTAGTGGAACTTGGCGCTGAGGTTCAATACCGGTCGGACGTGCAACCGCTCATAATCAAACTTGGCGATCCGGGTCAAGTACTTGGCGAGTCCGCACGTAGAGGTACTTGGCGTTTCCGGTTCGGTGGTCGTTCGGGCGCCGTATGTCGTGGTACTTGTCGGTCCGGTCTTGGGTGTAGATGTACACGTTGTCGGGGTACTTGTCGCCTCATCGGGTGTAGTTGTACATGAAGGACTTGACAAATAAAAAGCACACCGGCTACAATCGTGGTACTTGGGGAGAACTCCCGGAGACGATGCTTGGCGGTCCTGGTGTGATCTTGGCGTCCATGTAGTCGAACTTGCCAGCCTCGACGGTCCAACACCAAACACACAAGGGCCTCGGGATGCCAGCAAGGAGGCGATGGTGGTGGTCACGGAGGTTGGGGAAGGCGGCAGAGGACCGGAGGTCGCAGGGACACCGGATCCATCCGGAACGGGCGGGACGAGTTAGGCGGCCTGGACTCCGCCGGCCGGGCGAACGGCGGCGGCCATGGCATCGGGCAGGGCTCCCGAGGTGGTGCAGGAGGCGCGAGGAGGGGCCGGGACGGCTGGGGCGAGACCGCAGCAACCGCGGGCAGACGGTGAGGGGGGTGCACGGAGCGGCGTCGGTCGCCGGAGGCGAGGCCGCGGGGTCGAGGCAGAGGCGACCGGCGGGCAGACGGTGAGGAGGAGGCCGCAGGTGAGGTGCGGGCGCAGGACGCGGCAGGAGGAGCATCCGGGCGCGGTGCCATGGGGAGGCGACGACGCGGACGGAGGCGAAGGTCGCCGGCGCAGACGCATGGAGGCCGGGCGCGTGGTGGAGGCGAGCGACGCGAGGCAGGGGCCAGAGCGACGGGATCGAGAGGCATGGGAGGAGGCCTCCAATCGTTGGGGACGAGGCCGAGGAGATCGAGGTGAGGAGGAGCAGCTCGGGTGGAGAAGGGATGCGGGGAAGGTGGAGGACGGTCGGAGGGGTCGCCGGCGTGGTGGATCGGGAGGACGAGGGAGAAGGGGATCGGGCAGGGACGAGGGGAGGACGAGGAAGAAGGACGAGAGGAGGAGATGGGAATCGGGCTAGGGTTAGAGGCGGCTGGTGGGCCTTGGGCCTCGGGAGAGGTTAGGCCGGCCTGGAGGGAGGCGCTAGGTGGGCGAGGGGCCGGCTGGGCCTCAAGGGATTTGGTGGGCCACCCTGGGTGGTGGGCTGCGGGAGGCCGCGGTGGCCTGGGCCGGCGAGGATCTCTTCTCTCTCTCCTCTCTTATATTTAGCAGAAAAATAAATAAAGAGAGACAAAAAGAACGAGAGGGTTAGGGAAAGAATTTGGGACCGAGGACAATTTTCCCGGACTCATAAAAATATGAGGAATTTAACAAAAATGGCTCGAGGATTTTTGGTGGAACTCCGGAAAATGATAGAATAATAATGGCAAGGTATGGGGACCAAACTTGAAGTAGAAAGGGCATTGGAATTTTGCAAGTGGGTTATGGTGATTCCAAAACAATGGAATATTTTTAATATAGCTCCCTAATATTGGGAGGGTATGTTATAAAGAGAAGTCACCATGGTGAATATCCCTCGATTTAAATGGATCGAAAATCCATACAATTTATTTAGTTGAGTTTTAAAAAATAATGATATGATGGCATGATGAGATGATGCAATGCAAGAGATGGCATGATGAATGCTCAAACAAAACAAATCACATGACAAAACTCGGAAACCCTGGAAGGCAACTGAAGCTCCGGTCTTGGGGCGTTACAAAACTCCTCACTTGTGTGACCATTTTGGGCTGCGGCCAACTCTCAATAGCTTCAATCTTGGCTTTATCAACTTCAATTCCCTGTGGAGTAACAACATAGCCAAGAAAAGATACTCGGTCGGTGCAAAAGGTGCACTTCCCAAGGTTACCAAACAAACGTGCATCACGTAGAGCATTAAAAACAGCACGTAAATGTTCCAAATGTTCTTCCAAAGATTTGCTATAAATCAGTATATCATCAAAGTAAACTACCACAAATCGTCCAATGAAAGCACGTAAAACTTTGTTCATTAATCTCATGAAAGTACTAGGTGCATTAGTTAACCCAAAAGGCATGACTAACCACTCATATAATCCAAACTTAGTTTTAAATGTTGTTTTCCATTCATCTCCCAATTTCATACGAATTTGATGGTATCCACTCATAAATCAACTTTGGAGAATATTGTAGAGCCACTCAATTCATCAAGCATATCATCTAGCCTAGGAATAGGATGACGATAACAAATAGTAATATTATTAATGCCTCTACAATCAACACACATACGCCGACGCACCATCCTTTTTAGGCACTAGTATAATAGGAACAGCACAAGGACTAAGAGATTCGCGATATAACCTTTGTCGAGCAGTTCCTGTACTTGACGATAATCTCCTTCGTCTCCTCCGGATTGGTACGGTATGGTGCACGGTTGGGTAGCGATGCACCGGAATTAAGTCAATTTGATGCTCAATCCCTCGAATAGGTGGTAATCCGGTGGCACGTCTTGTGGGAAGACGTCGGCGAACTCCTGCAAAATGTTAGTGACAGCAGGGGCAAAGAGGAAGGCACGTCTTGAATGAAATTAATGCCTCTTTGCACACAAAAGCATAGCAAACAGATTTGCTAGAATCTAGCTCATCAATATCAGATTTGGTGGCAAATAAACATGCACTTTTCAGTTTAATTTCAGAAGCAACATTAGATGGTTTATTATTAGGCTTCATTTGTTGCTCAAATTCTTTTGCCACAATCTGATTTTCACTCTTTATTTTCTCCTGTTTTGCTTTATTAGCTCTATTAATATCATCTTTCAAAATGGAATCAGGAGTCATAGGAAGCAAAGTAATATTTTATCCTTGTGAACAAGAGTATACTGATTGTTTCTACCATGGTGTACAGAATTTTTATCAAATTGCCATGGTCTACCAAGTAATAAGGAACATGCTTGCATAGGTACCACATCACAATCAACATAATCAGCATATGTAGAGATACTAAAATGCACACTAACAAGACGTGTTACCTTAACCTTGCCGCTGTTGTTGAACCATTGGATGTAGTAAGGATGTGGATGTGGTCTTGTGGGAGAGAAAGCTTCTCCACCATATCCATGCTAGCCAAGTTGTTGCAGCTCCCTCCATCTATGATGACTTGAATAGAACGCTCCTTCACAACTCCCTTTGTATGGAACAAGTTATGCCTCTGATTTTGCTCAGCTTGTGTAACCTGCACACTCAAAACACGTTGAGCAACTAAACATTCATACCTGTCAAGATCTTGACAGCCATGTATTGCGCCTCAAGATCGTAATCATCTCCACCGTGTTCTTCATGTGTAATAAGAGCCAAAGTCTCTTCATCATAGTCACTAGCGACTCATACCCACCATCCTCGGTAGCAATCATCACACGCTGAGATTGGCATTCTCGCAAAATGTCCTCTTCCCTTACAACGACGACAAATAATATCACTTGTGTGCCCTGCTGACGCCATGGAAGAAGAAGAGCTCTATGTAGGCCCAGCAGTGTACTCTTGGCAGATAGTGGTGGTTGTGCCTGCTTTCTTGTATCACGGTTGGAGGTGGCAGCCGACGGAGGTGCGGTGTAGTAGAACGTGTGGAAGTAGATGATGCACGTGGTGTCCATGATGAAGGTCGACCTGCAGAAAAGTTAGTTCGCCAACGCCTGTCGATCCTGCACTTCACGCTCAGCTTTACAAGCAAGATGAAATAATCGAGTGATATTATTATAATCCTTATAGTCTAGAATGGTCTGAATCTCTCTATTTAATCCACCCGTAAAACGTGCAAGCATAGCTTCATTCTCCTCAACAATACCACATCTAATCAAGCCAGTTTGTAATTCCTGATAATATTCTTCTACGAATTTTTCCTTGTCTTAAGCGCTGCAATTTTTGAAGTAATTCACGCTGATAATATGGTGGAACCCAACGAGTACGCATAGCAGTTTTCAAAGCAGCCCAAGTAGCTGGAACAGGATATAATCTACAATGTTCGACCACCAAACACATGCAAAGCTAGTGAAAGCACAAACAGCAGCAGGAACACGTCTCTCCTCGGGATATTGTAAACATGTAAATCGTTGTTCAGTTTCTAACTCCCAAGTAAGATATATATCAGAACATATCTACCCTCAAATGGTGGAATATTCAATTTCAGTTTAGGGAGATGGTCATGATCTCGTACTGAAGGGGAGCCCGAACATTGCCATTATTTGCATGTGGACGACACGGTGGTTGTGGTGCTGGTGGTTGCACGTAGTTCTGATGTTGATCAACCTCATCCTCGTAAGCTCTTACATAATCATCCTCCCCCACCGCAGCAGCAGGAGCCACAGAAGTATCAACAGCAGCACCAGCAGCTTGGCCAGGCTGAAGAGGGACACGGGAAGCTCGGCGGAGGGCTGTTTAGCGATGTGGAGGTAGTCCGTGTTGTTGTAGTAGAGGTGCGTTAGGTGCAGCGGTGGTGGTGGTGGTAGACAGCGAGCAATTCATTAAACTTGTTATCGAGCTTTGTTTCAACGCCTTCTCAATGCCATCTATCTTCTCCATGGCCTCTTCAAATCTATTTAGCACATCGTCCACGTGCCCACTCATCATTTGTTGAAACTTATCATGTAGCGCTTTGTTTGTCATGTTCTCCCGGTCAGTCTAAATCGGCTTGTGATCCTACCATGGTTAGCAGCAATAGAAACACACAAGAATATGATTCGACAGACTACTAGGAAGTGGTGGTGATGGTGTGGTGGAGTCACAAATCCGTCAGCAAATCTCAAATTCTTACCAGTTCTTACCCAAAGAAGAAGCGGTGATCGGCAACCGATGTAGTCAAAACTCTCAAAGCTTGGATAGAGCGATTACCAGGGAGAGTCAAACACACGATGTAGATGTATGTGGAGCTGGGAAGGCTTATAATATGGTAGCAAAAAAGGTTAGCAATAATCAATTCAGAGATGCAAAGTTGAATAAACGCTCAACGACGGTACTGTGCTGGTCCTAGGCTAGACCGTGCTAGAGACGCGAGCCTAGAACACTAACAAAATCACGGCGCTGCACGTAAACAAGGGAAAAGCACACTCTGGAAAAAAATTCTTTTCGCTTTTTTTTTTGCGCTGCCTTTTTTTTTGCGCGGCTTTTTTTTTTTGCGAAAAATCACTATAATGGCGAGTGTCTCAAAACTCTTCCCAGGTCAAACTGACAGGATGGGCACGAAATTTTTTCGACCAAATTTTTTTTTTTCGACTGCCCGGACCCAAAAACTGGAAACGGGTCAAAAAAAACTTTCTATAACGGCGACTGTCTCAATACACTTAGAAACACCTAAAAATAGGATAGCCAGAAAATTTTTTGACAAGTGCGTTTTCGGAAAATTTTGGGCCTAAACGGAGGGTGGTTTCCAGACTTTTTTTTTTCCGAAACCTACTCCGGCAAGGAAACACGAATCGGAAACTAGATGGATCTCGAAAACAACCCTAATATGCAAGGAACTCGGATTGGTGGTGGATATATGGTGGTGGATATATGGCAGCGGTGGTGGTATATGGATATGGATTCAGAGCGGTGGCGGATAAGCAATGGTGGAAGATGGCAAGGCGGCGGCGTGACAACTTATGACCAGAACTCGAAACTCTAAAAGACTAGACTCTAAGACCAGCAACTTGACACGACGATGCAACCGCAAATTCAACAAAGCAAACCCTAAAAAGATTATGCAAAGGCTCAGATTGGTTCGGATATGATGAACTAACCCTAATTTTTTTTGTGGCTTTTTCGTGGACTATAGGTATGAAGAACAGACTCGATCTAAACTACGAAAACTGTAAAATCTCACCGAGCAACCTGAAAATCTGATACCACTTGATAGAGGCAAAGGTGTCCCGATGTTTCGATGAGATGGTGGCTATCGTTTCTGTGGGAGTCGACCTTGACGATCCGACTACGAACGTGCGAGACGTCGCGCCTTAGCAATCGCTAAACCAACTTCCGAGGGTTATTGACCACGCCGGAGCACGATCAACCTGACCACGAGGGCCTGTTTCCTGCGAGCAAACGAAGAACAAGCAAGAAACTGAGATTGCAATCTGGATATTGCGAATATAAGATGAAAGCTTTATTGATCAAGGTGGGGTTCTGTGACGCCTTTGCCTGGTTGTTGAACACAAACGAAGTACGCGAAGTTGTAGCTATGGCGAACTTTTAATCTAAACAAAACCCAAGGTCTAAACGGTGCCCTAAGGGCTGTATATATGGAGGAAGAGGGGGAATTTCGTGGCCCTTGGTGGAGGGTCCAAATCAACCCTAACTCTTGTTTCCCCACACATACGGACTCTAAAACAGCCTATACTTAAGTATTTCGAAATTACATGGGCCTGGCCCAATAATAAGGTGACGCAGCACCTAGAATAGCCTATGGACGAATATTATGAAGTGGCATCTTGTATATTTCGTCCAAGGCCTCATGCACTCATTAGGGTGGCTTCAAAGTCCTGGAATCATCACTTGTAACTCCGTTCTTGTTCCCCTTGCATGCCAACATCTCCATGCTTGAACTTGCCCCAAGGTTCATCTTTCTTGTCCATGGTAGGCCCTTCATTTGTAAGCAAAACAAATGTATCCAATTTAGGCAGCATCATATTCTCATGAACATTGGAATCGTTACCAAGAAACGAAAGTACCGATAATTCAATTGGCGGCGCGAGCTCTAGTAATTGGTCCGGTATGTATAGCAGCAGGGCTGTGGGTGTAACAATGGTATTGATGTCCTCATCAGGGCGGATTTCGGGCGAAGGGGCGGATATCCGGGGCTTCGAGGAAGAGCCGGATGTCCGGGGCATGGGGCGGATGTCGGGCTGAGCAGAACTCCTTCGCTTCCTCTCGACGTGTTCCTTCATCCT
>JAHIAM010001712.1:0-23723 GCA_021605205.1 Aegilops longissima
GTGCACCCTATGAATTTGAGTCCTACATGTGTTTTGTAATATGCCATGCCATCTTTCCAGGGGTATATTCCATGTATTTTTGTGATCTATGTGGTGACTAGCACAAGCATGCAAAGTAGGCTTCTGATGTTGCTGATTTCAGCCTGTTTTCTTGATATTTTGATGCCATGTTAACTTGATGCTCTGAGAGATCCATGCATATTTTGAGATACTTCAGTAAGGATGTTTTGAACATATGGTTATGCTCTATCCATCCATGCCTTTGTTTGCAATTATGGAGTGCCTTAGCTTGAGTCAATCGAGCTCTACTTTTGCTATAAAATGTTTCTGGCAGATTGTTTACATGTTATTCAATTTTGCCAAGGTTGTTGTGAGTTGATCCGTGTATGCTATAATGTTGTTCTTGCCATGTATGTTTTCTATGCCATGTCTTCTTGATGTATGTATGCTTAGATATTCATGTAAGGCTCTGTAGTGAGTGCATCTGAGCTCTTAAACATGCCTACTTGTTATCTGTATTTTGCCATGCCACATTGCTGAATCATTATGAACTTGCTAGTTTGACATGGGTGTTACTATATTTTCTGATCCTTTTGGCTTATGGTCAGTAAGGGACTTTTGTTCTATGCTTTGAGTAGATTCATGCCATGCCATGTTTTGCTATTATAAGTTCCTGTAGCATGTTGTTTTCTTGCTCTGCGAACATTTGCTACGATGCTGATTTTTGCACCATGTTCGATAATTTCACCAAGTCACATGAGGTGATATGTTTTGCACTTTTGCCATGCTTGTTTGAACCTGTTATGTTGTGATTTAGCGTAGCTCAGTGTTCATCTTTTGTCAAGCATCTTGATGTAGATCACTGCCATATACTTTGTTGTAGATACGGTTTGGGTGCAGATAGCTTAATTTCTTATTGCTTGCTAAGTGGCATCATCTTTGTTAATGGCAGATTTGTGCCATTCTTGTTTTGCTTGTCTTTTGCAAACCGTGCATCCGATTCGGTGATCTTTATATCGATTTCAGCGAAATCATCTCATCTTTCTACTTGGCATACTTGGTTTTGCCAAGTTGATGCCTGGTTCATCATTTTCCTTCCGGGCGTGCATCGCATTGCATATCATCTACGCATATCATGTCCATGTTTTGCATCATGTTGCTTGTGCATTGCCGTGATTTAATCGTGGTTCCTTTGTTTGTGTTCTTGCTTTGGGTAGAGCGGGAGGAAAAT
Source organism: Aegilops longissima (assembly GCA_021605205.1). NCBI lineage: Eukaryota > Viridiplantae > Streptophyta > Magnoliopsida > Poales > Poaceae > Aegilops > Aegilops longissima. The sequence goes on from JAHIAM010001712.1 coordinate 1,232, forward strand.
GCGTGAGCGAGGAACCTGTTGAAACGCTTCACGAGGATCAAGCTTTCGACAACTCAGAGAACTTCGAGACAAGATGACCATACCCTCGAAATCACTTCTATCTTTGCTATGCTAGATGCTCGCTCTTTTGCTATGCCTATGCTACGCGCCTATCACTTGCTTATCATGCCACCCATATTGCCATGTCAGCCCCTAACCATCCTTTCCTAGCAAACCGTTGATTGGCTATATTACCGCTTTGCTCAGCCCTCTTATAGCGTTGCTAGTTGCGGTGGAGATGATGTTTGTTCCTTGTTGGAACATGGTGATATTGTTCTTTATTGGAACATGTTTACTTGTTGGGGATATCACAATATATCTGCTATAATTAATGCATCTATATACTTGGTAAAGGGTGGAAGGCTCGGCCTTATGCAGGTGTTTTGTTCACTCTTGCCGCCCTAGTTTCCGTCATACGGTGTTGTTATGTTCCTTGATTTCGCGTTCCTTACATGGTTGGGTGATTTATGGGACCCCCTTGACAGTTCGCTTTGAATAAGACTTCGTCGACAAGTCCCAACATTGGTTTTACCATTTGCCACCTAAGCCTTTTCCCGGGTTTTGCGAGCCCGAGGTCATCTTTATTTAACCCCGGACGGTGCTCCTTGAGTGTTGGCCCGACGCAGCTACCGTTGGGGCCATTCCATGGAAACTTCGAGGCTTGGTTTTACTCATAGCTTGACTTATCCGGAATGTGTCTTAGAGAGCGAGATATGCAGCTCCTATCGGGATTTATCGGCATGATCGGAATTGGCTTCTTGTGGTCTTGTTTTGATTCTTTGTCGAAATGTCTTGTAGTCCGGAAGTTCGAGATTGATCGGGTCTTCCCGGTAGAAGGAATATCGCCGTTGACCGTGAGAGCTTATAATGGGCTAAGTTAGGTTTCACTGCGAGAATATTATCTTTCAAAGCCATGCCCGCGGTTATGAGGCAGATGGGAATTTGTTAATGTCCATTTATAGAAACCGAAGTTGACCTCAATTAAAATACACATCAATCGGCGATGTAACCGTGATGGTCTCTTCTGCGAGTCAGGGGAAGTGAACATGGTGTTGGAGTTATGTTTGGCGTAAGTAGTTGAGGATCACTTCTTGATCGGCTACTAGCTTCCACGACCGTGCCTTGCTTCTCTTCTCGCTCTCTTTTGCGAATGTAGCCACCATATATGCTAGTCGTTTGCAGCTCCACCTTAAACTATGTCCTTCCTATAAGCTTAAATAGTCTTGATCTACGGGTGTGAGATTCTGAGTCCTCGTGACTCACAGATTCTACCAAAACAGTTGCGAGTGCCAGCGATGCGGTCACGGATGGCCAGCCAGAGCTCAAGTGGGAGTTCGGCGAGGCGTGGTCGTTACTATGTGTCTTTCATGATGATGAGTAGTGGAGCCAGTTGGGACGATCGAGGATCTGTGTAGCATTTGGGGTATCTTCTTTTATTTTGGTTTAAGTGGTCGGACCTTGAGTGTAATCTGAATGATGGATGTTTATTTATGTATTGTGTGAAGTGGCGACTATAAGCCAAATATGTATCTCTTTCCTTATGTATTACATGGGTTGTGTGAAGATTACCTCACTTGCGACATTGCTTTCAATGCGGTTATGCCTCTAAGTCGTGCCCGACAAGTGGGAGATATAGCCGCATCGTTATAAGTTAATAATCGAGCCTTCCCGACTTGGAGCCCCCTACTTGATTGTTTGCTAGCGTTGTTGAGTCTAGAAGCGGAAAATGTTTTGAGTCTTAGGATTATATATATCGGAGTAGGATTCTTTTTACTCCCGGTCCTTCGTCGCTCTGGTGAGGTCTCTGACGTGAAGTTTTGACTCTCCTCTCCTCAAATTTCACAAAAAAATTTAGGATTCGCGGGTATCTTGGAATCGTTCCGATGGTTTTGTGGCGAGAACATTGTTCTTGGTGCCTCGACATTTAGGGGTTGTGGCGGTGTCGGGGAGTTGAGCTCGGGGTGTTGTCGTCACAATTTTATCGTTGCGATTCTGGAATACTGAGTTTTACCGACATCGAAATCTCTTTTGTGCAGTGATTGTTGAGATAACCCGATAACCCGATCTTTGGGCGAGCTCGAGAGTATTGCCATGACTCGTATAACGGATGCTTTTGAAGGTCGAGGTACCACGATTTTCGAGTTTCTTGGTTATGTGTTGTGGATGGATACTGTTTGGATCTAGGTATTGTTAGTTTGGGTGATATATTTTGTGTCCCTGTGTCCCAACGGAGTTGCATAACCGGAAAGTTTAGGGAGTTTATAGGTGGGATTCAAGTAGCTCTTAGCATTTCTTCCCTTGAATATTTGGTTTGTGATTGGGTAATCCTTACCACTTATTTGTTCGATCGTACCTTGGTATTTTTTCATCAACCTTTAATCAAGTGGCTTCTCACCTTAATGGGCGTGTGATGTTAGCTTTTGGAATTCATTCGTTCATCCTTGTTGAATGTTTATTGTGAAGACTATATGTTGCAATTTCTATCTGTTGATTCAACTTGTCTATGTCTCTATCAAGTGCTAACGGATGTCACCCTCTTGAGGATGGCTCATGTAGCGTCGAGGATCCGGAGCGAAATGATGGGAATCAGTGAGACCCTCCACCTCCACCTCCGCCTCCGGAGATACGGCAACTATCATGGCAGCCACCAATGCCAATGCTCAGATGATTTTGCAGCTCTTGCAAGAAGCGTGCCCAAGAACAAGGCAGTCAAAATCAAGGTCAAGAAACAATCAGCCGCACTTTCCTACTCTCGTCGGTTCCTCGCTAATCAGCGAAGTCTTTCGGTTTACGTGTCGAGACACGAGCGCCGACGATTAGCTTGTGGACATCTGCAAACATTTTGAATGTAGCAATGTCGGACCTGAGGACTTTGTCAAGTTTGCATCGTTTCAACTCAAGGACCAAGCTGTGAGTGGTACCAACAATACAAAGATTCTAGAGGAGGTCGTGTCTTTACAGGATGAGTTCGCAGAGATTTGAGCTCACCACATTCGAAAAAGTGTTGTTGAGAGCAAGCGTGAGGAGTTCCACAATCTCAAGCAAGGCAACATGTACATGTATCAATACAATATCCAGTTCGAAACTTCTCGCTTTGCTAAGCAAGGCGTCCACGATGAAAAGAGTATGATCTATCAATTGAGAGGTGGTCTGGAGAAGATCTGCAATTAGCTCTTGTGCTTTTGAGCAGAAAAGTATGATGAATTCTACAACATGGCCTTTGAAGCAAGAAGCTGCCCAGCTCAAATGTGAGGCTTCTAAGAAGAGAATCGAGGATGCAGTTCGATCTTCTTCTTCCTCTCAAGTGGCAGCTAAGCGCGAAGTTCTACCTTCCTCCTCCTCCGTTCCGTCGGCCTTATCGGCGAAGAACTCAGGTGGGCGTGGATCTTCCCACCGCCCAACCAGAGCTATCGAGAACAAGTCAAATTCTCAAGCTCCAAGTCAAATGCTCCTTATCAATGTCCGCTCTCGGAGGTGACTTGCCACAAATGTCGGCGAAGGTCACTATCACGAACAAGTGCTTCAACCAAAGGCGCCTTCCGCCTCCTCCTCTGTGAAATCTTCCAGCAATGCGGTGGTCAAGCATAATCCCAAGTCTGCAAAGGTGAACATGATGAATGCAGCTCAAGCGGAGAATCTCTGATGTGATAATGGGTAATCTCTCGAGTTAATGATATTCTGCAAAAGTCTTATTTGATCTGGTGCATCGCTTTCTTTCATTTCAGACCTTTTGTTGCCAAGCATGAGTTTGTGACGGAAAAGATTCCTATTCCATTGAAGATTGTGTCCCGGGTAAGCAAATGACATCTAATATTGCGTCCGGATGTTTCTATCAAGATGGGCGATTATAGATTTCGGCTAAACCAATTGTCCTTGGTGACTCGGATATTGATCTTATTCTTGGGATGGACTAGCTTTATCGGCACAAAGCTCAGCTTGATTGTGCTGCGGGAAATTCAATTGACTCACTCTTCTAATGATGTGATCATCTATGCGCTCGTGATGAAACCATTCGGTTGTTTTCTCTCAATGTGAAGAGCGAATTGGATGCTATCTCTCGATTCGATCGTTTGTGAGTACCAAGATGTCTTTCGAGAAGAGCTTCGGAAATGCCTCCTCACGGCCATTGAGTTCGTTATCGATCTTGATCACAGCCTTTGAACCCGTTTACAAGCGTCCATACAAGCTTGGACCAAATGAGCTGAAGGAATTGAAGAAGCAGCTCGATGAACAAGAGCGTCTGGGTTTGATCGGACCGAGTTCATCTCCTTGGGGTTGTGGTGTTCTTTTTGTCCGGGAAGAAGGATGGTACGGACCGACTTTCGCGTCGATTACCGTCCATTGAATAAGAAGACAATCAAGAACAAGTATCCACTTCCCAACATCAATGAGCTTTTCGAGCAACTCAAAGGTGCTAAAGTGTTCTCCAAGCTTGACCACCGTTATGGGTTATCATCGAGTCGCGTTACGTGAACAAGATATTCCCAAGGCGGCATGAGAACAAGCTTTGGTTCTTATGAATATCTTGTCATGTCTTTCGGCCTTGTCAATGCTCCTCCAACATTCTCTCGGATGATGAACTTCATCTTCAACCCCTACACCAATGAATTAGTCTTGGTCTATCTTGATGATATTTTGGTCTTCTCCAAGAATAAGAAGGATCATGCCAAACATTTGCGATTGGTGCTAGACAAACTCAAAGAGTATCAATTCTATCTGAAGTTCTCCAAATGTGAATTTTGGCTTGATGAAGTGCTTTATCTTGGTCATATCATCTCCGCCAAGGGCATCATTTATTAATCCAGAAAAGGTGTCCGCGATTGTGAATTGGGAACCTCCTCGAGAATGTCAAGCAGCTCCATGATTTTCTTGGCCTTGCAAGCTATTGCGAAGATTAGTTGAGAATTTCTCTAAGATTGCAAAGCCTCTTTCCAACCTCCTCGAGAAGCATGTAGTATATGCGGTCTCTGAGTGTGATGTTGCTTTCAATACTCTCAAAGAAAACTCGTCACAGCTCATGTCTTGACTCCTCTAATGAATCCAAGCCATTCAAAGTTTTACGTGATGCTTCTCTTCAAGGTCTCGGTTGCTGTGTTAATGCAAGAGAAGAGAGTTGTGGCCTATACCTCTCGTCATTTGAAGCCCAGCGACTACCCCCTCACGATCTTGAGTTGGCGGCGATTGTCCATGCATTGATAACATGGAGACATCTCTTGTTGGGAAGGAAAGTGGACATTTTCACCGATCACAAGAGCCTCAAGTATATCTTCACTCAACCCAACCTCAACCTCGGTGTAGACTTCGATGGGTCGAAATGATTCAAGTACAACCCAAGTATTGAATATACTCGGGCAAGGCCAATGTCATTGCGGATGCTTTGAGCAGGAAGGCTTCTTGCAACATTTTAATCCTCAAGCCCTTCCACCGGATCTCTGTGAAGCTTTTCGCATAGCTAAATCTTCAAGTTGTTCCTCAAGGCTTTCTTGCCAACCTCATAGTCTCTCCTACTTTGGAAGATCAGATCGTGAGGCTCAACTCCTCGATACCATGGTGAAAAAGGAGAATGGTATCGACAAGGGCATTTCAAGTACAAGTGCTTCCACATTGATGACAAAGATACTCTTTTCTTGAGGACGGATTGTGGTTCCTAAGGGTGATCTTAGTAAAGTCATTATGAGCGAGGCTCACAATTCGCTTCTATCCATTCATCTGGAAACGAAGATGTACCATGACCTCAAGCGATCATATTGGTGGACTCGAATGAAGCGCGAAATTGCTCAATTCGTGAATGAATGTGATGTCTGCGGAAGAGTGAAAGCGAACACCAGCGACCAGCTGGTCTCCTCCAACCTCTTGCTATTCGAAATGGAAGTTTGATCATATTGAGATGGACTTAGTGGTGGTTTCCAAAGTCAAGCGTGGAAATGATGCTATCTTCATTGTCATTGACAAGCTTACTAAAGTGGCTCATTTTCTTCCTATCAAAGAATCCATCACAGCAGCTCGGTTAGCGAGCTATACACATCGAGATTGTCTCCTTGCGGCATTCCACAAGTGATCTCTTGGACCGTGGCAGCATCTTTACCTCCAAGTTTTGGGATTCTTTTGAAGGCCATAGGCACCAACATTAAATCTCGGCACAGCTTTCCATCCTCAAACAAGTGGCCAAGTCGGAGAGTCAATCAAATCCTTGAAGATATGCTCAGGGCTTGTGTCATTTCCTTCGATATGAAATGGGAAGATTGTCTTCCATATGCGAGTTCTCCTACAACAACAGCTTCCAGCGAGTTAAGGCAAGGCCCATTAAAATTCTCTATGACGAGATGTGCGTACTCCTCTCAATTGGTGCAGGACAATTGACGCCAACTTCTTGGCAATGACTTGATCCGAAGCGAAGAAATGTGCAAAGTCATTCGTGAGAATCTCAAAGCCGCCTAATCGTGCGGAAAAGAGCTATTATGATGACAAGCACCGTGATGTGCCTTTTGAAATCGGAGACCATGTCTACCTCCGCGTCTCTCAATGAAAGGCACTCGTCGCCCGGTATCAAAGGAAGCTTGCCCCTAGATCGTGGGTCCTTTCAAGATCATTGGCAAAGAGCGATCTCCCCTATCAACAGGCTTCCGTCCAACCGGCGAATGTGCGCGATGTGTTTCACGTGTCCGCAACCGCCAAGTGCTTCAAGACGCTGAGCGCATTATCAACCGAAGAAATTGACCTTCAAGAAGATCTCTTATCATGAGCACCCGTTGCTATTCTTGAAGAAACCGGCGCCAAGACTACGCAACAAGTCAATCAAATTCCTGAAAGTGAAGTGGTCACACCATTCAGACCAGAAGCCACACGGGCGCGAGGATCACCTCCGTTCGAATATCGCGGTTCTTTCGGTCCTAGATCTGGGGCGAGATCCTCTTGTAGTGGTGGAGTGTTGTAACACCCGGATGTAACTTTCCATATTTGTAACTCCAACTCTTGCCATTTTCGGCATTGTCATATGATATTCCCTCCGTGGTTGGGTTTTGTCTTTCGTTTTTGCATTCTTTCCATGTCATGCATTTTATATCATGTCATCATGTGCATCTCATTTGCATACGTGTTAGTCTCATGATTCGAGCATTTTTCCGTTGTCCGTTTTGCAATCCGGCACTCCTATGTCGGCGTCCCTTTTACGTTTTCCGTGGTAGGTACTAGACTTTCTCGAATGGACCGAGGCTTGTCAGCTGACGCCTGGTATACCACCGGTCAAGTTTGGTCATTTGGAGCTCGTTTGGTACTCCAGCAGTTAACCCCACTCTGCATAAGGCCTCTTTTAAGTTGCAGCCCAACACCTCTCAAAATAGTCCAATAAACCATCTAAGTCACTTCCATGCTCTCCGTCGTTCGATCACGCGATCGTGTGGTAACCGCACCTCATTTGGAGCTTCCTAGCTCCTTCTACCTATAAATATAGCCTCCCCCCTCAAATTCGGATCAAACCCTAGCCTTCTTCACCCACGCCCCGGACACGTCCGGTCCGCGACGCAATCCGCCTTGCGCCGCCAATCGGGCTCGCCAGTGGCCTCACTTGCCCGCGCCGACCCTTGAGGCCAGCAGACCCTCCGCAATCCGCCCGGCTTGCGCCGTCGCCTCCCGCCCGCCGCCAGCGCCAGCCTCCGCCACCGGACCGGCCCTCGCAGCCCGCCCGGCGCTCCCCTGCCAGCGCCTCTCCGCCAGCGCCGCCCAGCCTTGCAGGCCGTCTCCGCCCGGCCGCCGTTCAGGCGCCGCCTCGCCTACATCCCGGCCCTCCTCCGGTCCGGCCTGTCCCGTCTCCGTGACTCGCGCCGTCTTCGACCGGATCCGGCCTCGATCAATCGGGAACAGAGGTTGACAGTCTCCTTCCCCATTCATCTAAGTTGATTTGATTATTTGTGGCATTTTTCAGCGCTTCATAACTTTGCACATGTAGCTCCGTTTAGATGCGTGTAATATGTTAAAATGTTACGCCTCGAAGAGTAGATCATTTCATCTCATTGCATCATTTTCATTTGAGCTCATGTTGATGCCGAAATGCTGTTAGAAAAGGGCTATGTGATGTTAGTTTACATTTCTTAACAGAATATGCACTTTTATTTTTGCTATGATTGATGTGTGCACCCTATGAATTTGAGTCCTACATGTGTTTTGTAATATGCCATGCCATCTTTCAGGGTGTATGCCATGTATTTTTGTGATCTATGTGATGACTAGCACAAGCATGCAAAGTAGGCTTCTGATGTTGCTGATTTCAGCCTGTTTCTTGATATTTTGATGCCATGTTAACTTGATGCTGCTAGAGATGCATGCATATTTTGAGATACTTCAGTAAGGATGTTTTGAACATATGGTTATGCTCTATCCATCCATGCCTTTGTTTGCAATTATGGAGTGCCTTAGCTTGTGTCAATGAGCTCTACTTTTGCTATAAAATGTTTCCTGGCAGATTGTTTACATGTTATTCAATTTTGCCAAGGTTGTTGTAGTTGATCCGTGTATGCTATAATGTTGTTCTTGCCATGTATGTTTTCTATGCCATGTCTTCTTGATGTATGTATGCTTAGATATTCATGTAAGGCTCTGTAGTGAGTGCATCGAGCTCTTAAACATGCCTACTTGTTATCTGTTTTTGCCATGCCCTGTTGCTGAATCTGTTAACGAAACTTGCTAGTTTGACATGGGTGTTACTATATTTTCTGATCCTTTTTGGCTTATGGTCAGTAAGGGACTTTTGTTCTATGCTTTGAGTAGATTCATGCCATGCCATGTTTTGCTATTATAAGTTCCTGTAGCATGTTGTTTTCTTGCTCTGAACATTGCTACGATGTTGTTTTTGCCATGTTGATAATTTCACTAATCGTGAAGTGATATGTTTTGCACTTTTGCCATGCTTGTTTGAACCTGTTATGTTGTGATTTAGCCGTAGCTCAGTGTTCATCTTTTGTCAAGCTTCTTGAGGTAGATCATTGCCATATACTTTGTTGATACGTTTGGGTGCGATGGCTTAATTTCTTGTTGCTTGCTATGTGGCATCATCTTTGTTAATGGCAGATTTGTGCCATTCTTGTTTTGCTTGTCTTTTGCAAACCGTGCATCGATTCGGTGATCTTTATATCGATTTCAACGAAATCATCTCATCTTTCATGGCATACTTGGTTTGCCAAGTTGATGCCTGGTTCATCATTTTCCTTCCGGGCGCATATCGCATTGCATATCATCTCGCATATCATGCCATGTTTTGCATCATGTTGCTTGTGCATTGCACCGTGATTTATCGTGGTTCCTTTGTTTGTGTTCTTGCTTTGGGTAGAGGCAGGCAATGCGTGAATGAGGAACCTGTTGAGAAGCTTTGAGGATCAAGCTTTCGACAACTCTGCGAGAACTTCTGCGAGCAAGATGACCATACCCTTGAAATCACTTCTATCTTTTCTATGCTAGATGCTCGATCTTTTGATATGCCTATGCTCGATGCCTATCACTTGCTTATCATGCCACCCATATTGCCATGTCAGCCCCTAACCATCCTTTCCTAGCAAACCGTTGATTGGCTATGTTACCGCTTCTCAGCCCTCTTATAAGCGTTGCTAGTTGCGGTGGAGATGAAGTTTTGTTCCTTGTTGGAACATGGTGATATTGTTCCTTATTGGAACATGTTTACTTGTTGGGGATATCACAATATACTCTTATAATTAATGCATCTATATACTTGGTAAAGGGTGGAAGGCTCGGCCTTATGCACAGTGTTTTGTTCCTCTTGCCCTAGTAGTTTCCGTCATCACGGTGTTATGTTCCTTGATTTAGCGTTCCTTACGGTTGGGTGATTTATGGGACCCCCTTGACAGTTTGCTTTGAATAAGACTTCGTCCGGCAAGGCCCAACATTGGTTTTACCATTTGCCACCTAAGCCTTTTCCCGGGGTTTCGCGAGCCGAGGGTCATCTTTATTTTAACCCCGGACCGGTGCTCCCAGATGCTTGGCCGAACCGGCAACCTGCGGGGCCACCAGGGGAAACTTCGAGGCTTGGTTTTACTCGTAGCTTGACTTATCCGGATGTGCCACGAGAGCGAGATATGTGCAGCTCCTATCGGGATTGTCGGCTGTCGGTGACTTCTTTGGTCTTGTTTTATTCTTTGTCGAAATGTCTTGTAGTCCGGATTCGAGATTGATCGGGTATTCCGTAGAAGAATATCCTCGTTGACCGTGAGAGCTTATAATGGGCTAAGTTGGGACACCCTGCGGGGTATTATCTTTGAAAGCCATGCCATGATTATGAGGCAGATGGGAATTTGTTAATGTCGGTTGTAGAAACCCGAAGTTGACCTCAATTAAAATACACCTCAACGGCGTGTGTAACCGTGATGGTCTCTTCTCGGTCGAGGTCGTGAAGTGAGTGTTGGAGTTATGTTTGGCGTAAGTAGTTGAGGATCACTTCTTGATCGCTACTAGCTTCGACCGTCCTTTGCTTCTCTTCTCGCTCTCTTTGCGATGTAGCCACCATATATGCTGATAAACACTGCAGCTCCACCTTACAACTCTGTCCTTCCTATAAGCTTAAATAGTCTTGATCTGGCGGGTGTGAGATTGCTGAGTCCCGTGACTCACAGATTCTACCAACGAATTGCAGGTGCAGGCGATGCGGTCACGGATGGCGCAACCGAGCTCAAGTGGGAGTTCGACGAGGCGTGGTCGTTACTATGTCTTTTTCTGATGATCGGTAGTGGAGCCGGTTGGGACGATCGGGGATCTGTGTAGCTTTTGGGGTATCTTCTTTTATTTTGGTTCCGTAGTCGGACCTTGAGTGTATCTGAATGATGGATGTTTATTTATGTATTGTGTGAAGTGGCGTGTAAGCCAAATATGTATCTCTTTCCCTTATGTATTACATGGGTTGTGTGAAGATTACCTCACTTGCGACATTGCTTTCAATGCGGATTTATGCCTCTAAGTCATGCCCCGACCGTGGGCGATATAGCCGCATCGAGGCGTTACAGTAGCCTCGGTGCATTTGGTCTCCCGTCGTAATCAGCGGAATTCACCCGTCGTTGCGCCGTGGCGAGTTCATCGCCAAGCTAAGGGTATGGAATCGATCCGCGTGCTATCCCCATCCGATTCCTAGCACATTGTGTTCATCATGATTCTTGCCACGATTAAAACTATTCTATCCAGTCAAAACAATCCATAGTTTAGAAGCGAATTGAAAATTTAGGGTTAGGTTTCCGCCGAAACCATCTCGGACCCACAAGTTGCGAACTTCGGTTCCACGATTAACTAAGGCCATTGCACAAGTGATTCTCAGTCGAGAATTTCAAATCGGTGTGACCGAGTTCAGGACTTTGTGAAACCGCGGTCTCGGTGCCGCAGCCTTCAGTCGGCCAGGATTCACTAGTTTAATTCGCTGCTTATCACCGAGTTTACCGTCGGTTGATCAAAATGCTTTCGTGGAAAACTAAAACTAAGTTTTTGACTCATTCTTTTGCAAAAACCTCTGTATTTTGTGATACTCATCACTCTATCTCATCTATATCTATTCACGGTCTGCGTCGGTGTTTGCAACATGTGATGTCGGTGTGACCCAGAACAAGTCGGAGCATATTCAAATGAGTGAGGGCACTAGTCCCTCTAGCAGCTCTGATGAGGGTAGAGGAGCACTCCAAGCAACTTGCCCAAAGCTGCCACCGAGGGCTAGAAGAAGAAAACCTCAGAATCTGAGGATGAAGACTATGTGGCGGTAGAGGATGAGGCCACTTGAAAAGAAAGTGCTCAAGAAGGAGTATGGCTGCTTGCTCCTGGCCAAGCTATGAAGACCAAAGTAGCTGCCAAAGGATTCCCATGTCTAAAGCAGGCCTCCACTCAAGCATCATTGGAATCTGAACCCAAAGAGGCTCTGCTGCTGGAAGGGAAGAAAGAAGAAGAAGAAGAAAGGGTCGAAGAACATGGTCAGAGTTGTTGGAAAGCCTTCCATGATGGAAGGAGGAAGAAGAAGGAGGTTGCTGCACCGGCACCAAGGCTCGAAGCTTATGGGTGATGCTATCGGAATGAGGAGTTGCATCATCAAAGCCCAAAAGCACCCAAAGCTGCCTCCAAACCCAAGACTGTACCAAAGAGAATTACTAGAAACATATTTTGCTCTGGAGAAGAACAAAGGCTCCAATGCTGAAATTGTTCCTGAGGAAGAAGATGATGAGACACATGTCTTGAGAAAATTGAAGCCAAAAATTCCAGATCATAATGATGCCCATCCTGTGGCTGAGAACATGAAGATCGGGAGAGACTCGAGGATTGAGGCTATGGAGAGAGTCAGATCCATATGCCACAGAAGAAGGACTGTTGTTGACTACAGGTTCCACACAAGGAACAACAGGATTTCTATGAGGCAGTGTTGTTGGACAAGAAAGCCAATAGTGTGTGACATGAGGTGGGTGGACTGGACCTACTTGAAGGAGAATGAGGAACACTATCACGGTGTGTATGACAGTTTGAGTGCTTGTGGAGTTGCAGGACTTTGTTGGGCGAGCTCACAAAGTGGAATGAGGAGCTCATAATGCAATTCTACTACACTGACACACTTCTATCAGAGATGGCAGGATAGTATGGATCTCAAGGTACAAGGTACCAATCAACTATTGAGGAATGGGAAAATCTGATCAATGCACCTAAGGAGAAAAGGCGATGACTTGGATGTCTATGCCAAGAAGATGGATCACAACTCTATGGCACATATGTACAAGGAGATCCCGAGATCTTTGAGTTGAGACACACATAAGTTTGGATCATGTACATTATCTTACATCGGGGACTACCAACCATCAAGCTGGATCCTCGGGCATACTCTCTATTGCCCGTCGGTGATCACAACATGATCCCGAGAGGCCATGCAATAAACTTGCTACACCTATTTGATGTGCCCACCAAGTTCAAGGCATGAGCCTTATAGTTGAGACTATCAAGAGGACAGCTGGCGACCAAAGAGAAGTTGTGGATATGCCCACCAGATCCGAGGGAGCTGATTAACTCCAAGATGAGCGACGAGCACATACATTGGATAAGGAGCATATGCCTATCTATCCGGACTTTGAGGACAACCAAGTGGTTATGGATGAAGATGAATCATCTTCAATTGCAAGCACAAGCTAAGAAGGAGAAAGGCAAGGACAGAAAGGCTACCAAGATGCCAACAATGGAAGAGGCATCTCGGTACTTTCGAAGAGCAAACAAGATCAGCTAGGCTACTTGATTGCATCCACTCGAGAGATTGAGAGGGGCTGGCCACCTTGACTCGAAACCAGGAGAGCTTGGAGAGGATCATGGGGAAGTTCTATGACATGGATGTGAAGATCCACGAGATCTAGTCCGCTTTGTTGAGCAACCGGGATGATATACGAGGAGAGGAAGAACCAGAGTCAACCACTAAGGCATTTTCGAGTGCCTAGAGCTCGAGATCAGGCTGCGATGCGGTGTGAGAACACGAGCCACTTCATCTACACCAGCTACAGCAATTGCCAGCTCCGGCACCTACTCCACCAGCTCCATCTACATCAGCTGATGCTTTCGTCCTTGGCGCTTCTGTCTACCACCACCACGAAGATCAATCACGAGTCGATCTAGTGCTATGCATTTTCTATGAACTTTTGGTAACTTGTTGCCAAGGGGAGAAAAAAATGTATAGATCATATAAACCGAGAGAGAGTGTTGCTTTTCATTCTCTCTTGCTTTGGTGGTTGAACTTTATTTGCTTGTTTGATATACATTATGTTTGTGTGATACTTGGATGATCATGTGTTTGATCATATTCTACTGATTATGCTTGTTGGATGACATTATCCTTTTATCTCTATATGATCATTCACTTTGCTTGGTGATGAGTGCATGTATTCAATCATTATCATTTTGAGTGCTCCACCAAGATGTATGTGACATGGAAGAGTTACCCATGAGCCTAACTCCTTGTGCATTTGCAGTCAAAGCAAATCTTAAACTATGCACAAATTTTAGGGAGCTCTTGCTTATCACATACTTCTCAGCGACAATGTTTTCACTCTTATTATCATTTGTCGAGCTTTGATCTATATGTTGTCATCAATTACCAAAAGGGAGATTGAAAGTGCAACTATCCTAGGTGGTTTTGGTAATTCTAACAACATATAGCTCATTGAAACTAACATCATTCAAGATGAATATTTCAGGAAAAGCTCAATGGATGGCATGGCATGGATGAGAAAAGTGGATCCCTCAAAATGCTAAGGATAAAAGGATTGGCTCCAAGCTCAAAAGATCAAGACTCTACATTTTATATTTTAGTGATCCAAGATCACATTGAGTCTATAGGAAAAGCCAATACTATCAAGGAGGGATGAGGTGTTGCTTAATGAGTTTCTTGCTCTATAGTGCTTAGTGATATGCTCCAAAACCCTCAACTACTTTCTCATATCCACATATGACCTAAACCAAAAGTCAAACTTCAGCTACCGATTCTTTCTACCGCGCGCCACGAGTTCAGATGTCATACTTGCCACAAACCCTAGGCAAATCGGTCTCACCGATAGGGATCTCGATCTCACCGAGATGGGATTATAATCTCTCTGTTCCCTTACATTACCGTTTAAGTACCACAAGATGACGTCGGTCTGCCACGAGATTGCAATATAAACTCCTGTTTCCTTTTCATAACATTTTGGTCTCACCAAAATGGCGAATCGGTCCCACCGAGTTTACGACCAACTCTATGGTTAGCTTATTACCAAAATCGGTCTCACAGGTTTGTATGTCAGTCTCACCGAGATTACGTTATGCCTAACCCTAACCATGGGTCCTACCGAGTTGCATGTCGGTCCACGAAAATCCATAGTCACTAGATTTGCTGAATCGGTCCAGGCCAGGTTTATCAATTCGGTCCCACGAGTTTGGCAAGTTGTTGTAGCAGTTGGATTTTGTGTGGAGGCTATAAATACCCTCCACCACCTCTTCATCATGAGAGAGCTATCGAACATGAACCTACACTTCAATACACATTTTACAGAGAGACCACCTACTACTTGTGTTGAGGCCAAGATATTCCATTCCTACCATATGAATCTTGATCTCTAGCCTTCCCCAAGTTGCTTTCCACTCAAATCTTCTTTCCACCAAATCCAAATCCTGTGGCGAGAGTTGAGTGTTGGGGAGACTATCATTTGAAGCACAAGAGGAAGGAGTTCATCATCAACACACCATTTGTTACTTCTTGGAAGTGGTGTCTCCTAGATTGGCTAGAGTGTCACTTGGGAGCCTCAGAGCAAGATTGTGGAGTTGAACCAAGGAGTTTGTAAGAGGCAGGAGATCGCCTACTTGAAGATCTACAGCTAGTGAGGCAAGTCCTTATAGGCGAAGAGCCATGGTGGGATAGACAAGGTTGCTTCTTCATGCACCCAACCGTGGGTGGAGCCCTCCGTGGACTCGCGCATGGCGTTACCCTTCGTGGGTTGAAGTCTCCATCAACGTGGATGTACTATAGCACCACCTATGAGACCTACGACGGAACCATCCGTGTCTCCAATTGCGTTTGAATCTCAAACCCTTCCTTTACATTTCTTGCAATTTGCATGCTTTACTTTCTGCTGCTCATATACTCTTTGCATGCAGTTGAATTGTGTTAAGATTGCTGACTTGTGCTAAGATAGCTAAAATCTGCCAAAGACTAAAATTGGGAAAAGGATAGAGTTTTTATTTGGTCAAGTAGTCTAATCACCCCCCTCTAGACATACTTTCGATCCTACACCCTCCACTTCCTGCTAGCTCCTTGGCCTAAGATTCAAGAGTTCAATGGTGCACTATACTAGACTAAACTAGAAGTGAGTACATCGCACTACTAGTTGAGAAAAGTAGTACTAATCTTCCTTTCTGATGCAATCCGTACTCCTCAAATCATAATGTCACGATGTTTTTGACACTAATTGGCATGAAAATGGCAAAACATACCCAAAATTTCTTAATCACGCAAAAACTGCTACCTAGTGCCAAAATTTCTTACAAGTGCTATTATTTAAAGTATAATGCAATCACATAATGCTAGTACTAGTAGTAAATAATAGCCTCACCCTTCGAGAATGATCTCTGATTGGAAGGGCGAGGCCTGCGATTACTACGCTCCTATCTCCTCCTCTTGATTCCCGGAAGAGATTCGTCGCTGCTCCCATGGATTCGCCGAGGCGGTTCTCCTCCTCGTCGGGGCTCGGAGACTTGGGCAGCGATCCTCTGAGGAGAAATGCATACGCCCGCTCCGATGTCCTCACCGCTGCAAGACTTCGGTGCTTCCCTCCAACTTTTTCAAGGCAGCTACTTAAGCAGGCTGGGGAAAAGGCCATGCTTGTTGGTCTTCCATCGTCCTCAAGGAAAGGTTCTTCTATGGGAAGATCCTTGAGCAGATCCACCGCTCCCATCCATGGTTGCCGCGTTGACTCCGCTAGAGTTGCCGGCGTTGAGAGGTAGTCGGATTTTGTCCGACGAGCGGTCGATAATGGAGTTTGATCATGTACTTAGTTATTCCATTTCCATCTCGTAATTTCTCGCTACCTACCGTCTTATATATAGGTGCAGGTGGTGCCAGCGAATTGGCATGCATACCTCGGCGGATACCACCATGATTTTGCACAACATCCACACCGGTCACGACGTTCCGTAGACCCTTCTCCACCATTGGGATCGGCCTTCGGGATGGGCGGCAAAGAATACATATGATGATGCCTACATGAGATTGAAGAAGATAGCAATTGCGGACCCGCCGACAAAGCAGCGGCTGCGGCGATTACTATCTCATCAGCGGTGTTCGACATAAGGATTGCCATCAATGCGGGATGCGATATGGCGGAATCTGGCGCATGTTGGCGGCGCAGTTGTGCCCCCTACACATTCGCCGTCGCCATCTAAGGCGCATCTTCGCGGTGACAAGCCAGGGACATGTTTCATCTGGTTGACATCCTCTGATGCGGGGAGATTACAAGCGGAATGCACAAACCATCATTTGCATCCCTAACGGTACTCCATTATTTTGCGAGGACGGTCATCCCCGATCAAAATAAGATCGCCCGATCATGGATGTGCATTTGCATCATGATTCGGTCTAACACGGAACCTTGTAGCTGACTTTGGCATATTGGGATCAACTATCTTAGCTGTATGCGTTACCTATGGTACCAGCGATGTGCAACATGGTCACACAATCTACCACGATCGGACCGTCACCATCTACCAATTATTCCATTTTAACCCTCTCGCCTTCTCTTTCATTGTTGTACTAGTAGTATACTTTGTAGTACTAGTAGGAGTACTTTTACCTTGGAGGGCGTGTATAGCTAGCTAGGCCCTTAAGACTTGAACCCACTAGCTGCCACCATTTTGTTTTTCCATGTCTTACTATCTCATCCATGTAGCCAAGAGTGGCTATATATAATAAGCCGGTTATTTTACTTCCTCTATACTGAGAGTAGTACTATTTGCTGCACTGTATATTAGTGACGCCATATTTGAGCACAACATTATTATGCATGGACCTTGACTATATGCGTCACCATGTGTGGGATGCAGCGTGTACCGGATGAGCGGCGAGTTCAACCCCTTGATGCTACGTGGGTGCCGGGAACACTCTTGGAAGTACTACGCTTTTCATCGAGGACAGCTAACCCATTGTGAAGCGGATGCCACCTTCCGTGCCGCGACAGGAAGGCCTGCCGTTCGTGAAGCATGGTTGTGTCTTCAATCGCAGTCGCCGGATGAGCGACATCTTTGGGACCACGCTATCCACGATTTATGCCGCTTCAACTTGGATGAGTCTCCATCGTGTGGAACCGGACTAGAAACTGCGACAATGATTCCGTTGCCCACCGCTATGGATCGTGCCATCCATGAAGAACACAGGGACTAGAACACGGAGGAGGACATGTAGCCCATCTATAGCGTGTAAGTGGAGTCGGTAATTGTGAGCAGTAGCGTTGTGAATATATGTAGACTAGTGGTGCACAAATTTATCACATGAGTTGGAGATGAACTTGTGGCATCTTGGCATTTGTCCTTTAGAATTTATTACTAGTAAATGTGTTATGCGTCGTGCAACACTGTGTGGTTGTTGCACGCTCCACTGCACGCTCTTTGAGAAAAAAAGTGGCACAGCTTTGGATATACGTGGCGATGGCGGCATCATACAGTAGCATCGTTAAGCTATAGTTGTAGTACACTCCTACTAGGGCGACAACTCCTACAAAACCTTAAACTTGGCTCTTTGCCTCTTGAGAGGTTCAGCGGTTCGTACTCGTGTGAACCATGCACTTGGCTCTTCGTCTCTTGGAAGGTCCAACAATGATGATACTACTGATACAATATGCTTACAGCAATCGACACCGATTGAACTGCTGCCGTCCACTGCATGGCGGCGGCGAGGCGAGGGAGAGGAGGCGCTGGTCAAAACCCTCTCCTCGTCCTGCGAACAACAGCGTGGGCGAGGAGAGGCGTAGTAAGGCTTCTCCTCATTCAGCGAGTTGGCGGGACACATCAAAGAAGTACTAGTACTAGTAGTAGTAGTCCATACTGCGTCCTTTCCGATTAATATGGCTTAATTTGAAGCGAGAAAAATACTTGGCGGTCAGCGTATGTAAAAATCGCTCTTTCTGGTCACTATATATAGTTTTGCGGCGATTATCGATCACTAGTTCATCGTAGAGCACCGTGTTGCACCCTCTTGATGGCCACATAGTCGGCGTGGCACTTTGTTGGTGATTAAATTGTCACCTGGTTTCTCGGTCCCACCTGTCGGTTGGCGAGCAAAGAAATCAGTTAAACAAAACTTTCTACAGGTACCGACGAGTCCAACCCTTGCGCGAACCGCCCACAGCTATGTATGTGAGTGCATGCATGTGTCCTCCTCGGTCTTCCAACAAAGTGTGTACTACATGATGTACATCTACACTTCCAATGCATTTAGCCTTTAATCTAAATCGATATTAATTGACTAATGCACCAACTTGTGCTTTGTAGGTATAGGCTACATGTCTATCATTAATTACAGACATGTGACCTTCATTTAATCTTCTTATCTCAATGGTGGCACACACATAAGTCTGCTACTTTTGGGTGTTAATTATACCACTGGTCAGTGTATGTAAATCTCTAAATGTCAGATCTTTCACTGACGTAGGGAGTAGGTTGAGCACTTGGCGTGGCGTGTGTGTTGCGTCGTGTCTTTGTGTGCACATGGAGTGCGTGAGTGTTGCGTCGTCCATGTGTGCGTGTGAGTGTTGCATGTTGCATGCATGCATGCATGCATGGGGCTTACTCCCTCCCATTGACATGTTCATATCTCAAGCTTCTCTGTTCCCTCCATATGGTGATACTCCCTCTGTTTCCCAAATAGTGCAGATAAAAGCCTCCCTCTGTTCCCAAATACAGAGTATTTGTCTTTCTCTGATTTCAAAAGTGACTAGGTGCAGAGCAAAATGGAGTGAAGTGGCGTAGAGGCATAGGGATCTTGTAGAAAGGAAGTCCTCATGATCCATTATTCTCGATCTCGATCGAGAGAGAACTATTCAACTAGTCTTCATAGTGAAGTGACAATACACCTGCACCGAGATGGGACACGTAATTAATAAGCTGAACCAGCGTGTTGGTGTTACTAAATCAGCCTTACCGAGTCTGCCATCATGTTTGCCGATGAAACCGCTTCGCAAATACACCTCGCACCTCATCCTCCATTAAGCGACATATGGGCCCTATTGTGGTAGACCCACATGTCATCGGTGTAACTATTTACACTCAGAAGGGCGGTATATCCTGGTAGTAGTACTAGTAGAATTGAGATTGAATGCACTTTCTTCCCGTCTTCCACTCTTCTTCCTCCTCTCTTCTTCTTCCTCCTCTCTTCCCCATCGTCGGTGCACACCATTTGCCCCGCTCCTTTGCTACTTGCCTGCCGCCATCTTCCTTGGTAGCTCGGCGTACCATATCCCAGCTCCTTTGCTTTCGGCCACCACGAGCTTCTTCCTTCTTTGCGAATCCACTTCCCGCTGGCTCGCGAGCACCAAATGGCGAACCGGCGTGACCGGACCGCAGCGAGCCGCGATTGGAATTCCCTCCCGATGTTCTCTTGGAGCGGATCTGTAGTCGTATGGACCTACTCGGCACCGTCTGTCTAGCCGCATGCTCGGTGTCTTTGTACCATCTACTAAATGCATGGCAATGGCTCTTTTCAAGACACCCACCTTCTTGATGCCCGATCCTTGCGGTGGCCGGACACCAACAGCGATCTCTCGGAGGTTGCCGTGGTGCCCCTCGACATGCTACCACTACCGTCCACTGTTCTTCATGCGCAGCCACTACACGGCGGGCATGAAGGCCAACTGGATCGTCCTCATCCACCACACGGCTAGTCCGTGGCGTCTCGTGGATATCTACACGGTGAAGATCACCCTTCCATCATTGGATACGCCGCCATCGAGCCTCGCGGCCCGGCGGATAATCTGTCTACTACATGCGAGATCGTCAAGCTTTTAGCTCGACCTGCTTTGCGAAAGTTGTAATCTGCGAAGTGCCCACACCATCGAAGACTACATGGATTACAAGATCATTGCCTTGTTCAACATGGGATTAGTCTATCTCGGAATCCGGTCGCCATACATGGTTATGGCTCATCATCAATCTGTTGAGGCAACATTTATGTACGATGCTATAGTGCATGATGGCATGCTTACCTTGACGCGTCAGCGCCTAGATTGGCTGCCTATCTTGGTGGAATCTATAAATGATGTAATTGTTCTATCTCATCTCATCTTTACCTTATGAATCATTTGCTGTTCATTTTATTTACAAATTTAGAATGCATAGCATGTCTATAACCACATCATTGCTATATGTTCCTCTCATTTCCTAGATTTTTATGACCACACATGTTATTGTTAGAGTTGATATGAGAACAATTAGCATCTAATGATTGTTAGAATACATATTATGAGCATAACATAATGATTGCTATATGTTACTCTCGTTTACAAGATTTTTATAACAACGCATGTTATTGCTTAGAGTTGATATGAGAACAATAGTAGTAAGTGCTATGGTAGAATATGAGTAAGGCGCTGTCATAGCTGTTTTCCTCTCATTGTTACATGATGTTTGAACCTTGACATATTGCTAAAATATGAAAGCCATTGGCATATCTTTTTAACTTGGTGTATGATTATGACCCGCGACATTGCAATTCTCTGTCTATGATATGTGTCACTTTTATAATAATCTTAATTCCACACATACTCTGAATATGATTGTTTATTTTTTGTCCTTTTGGTCTCCAATTTGAATTGTTGCAGTGAGGCCGCCGTCTGGCGGCCTTCATGATTCCAGGACTGGAATCATACCAGCCGATGGGTGGTGGTTTATACGCTTCGTTCGGTGGCGGTGGTCATTTGATGCTCATTACGCGCGTACCAAATTGACCAAACAATTACATCAAACCACATGCGGTACAATCGTTAGGCGTTCGTGACATTGATGGCTATGGCTGCCGTGTTAGAAAGATCCCAGCTCTATTGGGCGAGCATATTCAAGCTGGGCGGGTTTACAGACCTCGGCAACCACTCCTTGTTCCTCGGGCTCAATTATCCGATCATCCAACCAATCGCCGATCATATCACCGTCGATGATTACCGTGCTGCTCAACTTCCATTCGCGAGGGGCTGTGTTTACACATCATACCATGGGTTTCATGAATCACCATATCGAGAGATTGTCGACACAGCTTGTTGCGGATAATCTTGATGTGTGAAAGGCATCAAGCTTCCATGCGATGGATGGCTTTTGCAAACCCGATCTCTTGTGATGTGGTTCATGCCAACAGCAAATATGCACAACTTGATTCGTGTTGATATCTAGACTGAGCCATATGTATTACGCTGTTGTAGTACGACCCTCTTTTGTTTGATATTATGTCTTGTTGTTAGTTTGAAGCACTCCTCTGGTTTGAAGGATAGATACCTTCACGGGATCAAGTGCCATCCTAACTCACTGCGTAGGATGTCGATAATGATGATAATATATATATATATATATATATATATATATATATATATATATATATATATATATATATATATATATATATATATATATATATATATCAATTAGGCTTCAAGTGCGTACTTGTTAGTTAAACCTATGTATAAATTGTGACACTAAATCGACTAGTAAGTAGTACGATACTTGATACTAGTATCGTCGGGTAAATTATTCATCATGTCCACACATTGAATTGGCGTGACAACACGTTGCGTGTGAGGTGACACAAGAATCCGGGCGGCGTGTTGGGTATTACGGACATGATTTGATACCACTTATCTGTCGAAATATTTCATCATTCACTTAAAATAGTCGATTGATCATACATTGAGTACCATATATTGGAATTACCGATGCAAGTCGAAGAAGG
>JAHIAM010001713.1:0-27032 GCA_021605205.1 Aegilops longissima
GAAATAAGGAAATAAATAATAACTTTATTATTGCCTCTAGGGCATATTTCCTTCACTCAGTATTAGCAACAACCGGGTAGAGTGGTTTCGACAACCTTTCGGGAGGTGGTGGGCCGGGCCGGAGCACTTTGAGGAGGCCGAGTTAGCGGCGCAGCATCCGGATTGTCGACTTACACGGTTCGTCCAGAGCCATCTTTGAGCACAGGGTTACCTCTAGCTCTTTGGGGTGCCTTGTCTACGTACCCACTTCGCAATGTCACGCTTGCCCAAAAGTTTCAAGGGTCGGGCAAGGTGCCAGAATTCTACCGCCGATTTGGCTCGAAGCATGGATAGAAAGTTATGAGATGGCCATGGAGATCTTTGGATGTGGATGAGGCTGCGTGTTAAAGTATTTCACCATGATGCTCAGAAGGCACGGCCCGTACTGGTTGAAGAGCTTACCACCGAATTCTATCGAGTTCATGGGCCGATTCACGGACCGGTTTATCAATTTCAAAGATACACGTAAGCAGCCCATGTCCGTAGTGGACTTGGCGGCTTGTGTCAAGTGAAGGAGTCAACAACCCATTGGAGTGCGCCAGCGTTTGAAATCTTACTTTCGTCGAGACGGATCAACGCGACTCTGCGATCTTGACCACGGAGGTAATTGCGGTTTAAGCCTTTGAAGTTGAAGTTAGGCGTATGAAGCGGTTTTGTAATGACATGGGCACTCATAGGCGCTTTAGTGAAATATGCTGATTACGATAGTACCAAGGATCCCTAGTCCGATGATGTGAGGCGAGGGAAGGAAAGAAAACGGCAACTCAAGGGCGGCAACATCACCCGGCGGCTAATGGAGGAGGCAAGCGTAAGCGAATGGCAACATGGATTCGTAGCCAACACCAATCACAGCGAGGACAAGGGCGGTAGCGAGTGATGGTAAACAACCCGAATCGGTGGTGCACCTAATCCTAATCGAACCGCTTGAACTATCTCATTGAATCAACCTGTCCAAAGCATGGGGCCGAAGGAGGCTGACAAATCACCTACGGAAGGATTGTTACATTATCGCGAGGAGTTCAAAAGTTCTAATGCTTTCGGTATGATCAAGCCTCCGGTGGAGGTTCGAGGATCTGGGCAGATTTACGGTGGAGAAATTCCGGTTCGAGGATTTAATGGTAATCAAACAATCGGACTAATCAGAATAACCAAGGTGGTTACAATCAGCAACAACCAGTCGGGGTATCGAGCAACCCAAGCGGTTGAATAATGGGGCGATATCCGTCTTCACCACTAAGCTTAACAAGCGAGACCGGAAACTTGAGCGGGTAGTCAGCGGCTGTTGAACGGTAGTGCCTCATTACCTCGCTGGTGAGCAGCCCATTATATGGAGTAGAGAGGATCATCCTCCCGGGTTGACAATCCGGGTCACTAATACAGTGGTGGCACCTCGGTGGGAGGTTATAAGTTCACCAAGTTGCTTATGGATGGAGGGCAGCATCAACATCACTGTACTATGAGACCTTCCGTCATTATGGGGTTAACGGATAAACATCTCAAACCATCAATACGGTGTTACATGGTGTGGTACAGCAAGTCGCATATCTGGTTGGTAAGATAGCTCGGAGGTGGCCTTCGGAGATGAATATGATTCGGATCGGAAGAATTGACGTTTGAAGTGGTGAAAATCCAAAGTCCATATCCATACTGTTTGGGCGGTAAACTATCACCAAATTCATGCTTGCGGCCTTGTTATATCTATTTGCAGCTCAAGATCTTTGGGTCACAAGGGACAATAATGGTTCACAGGAGCCGCAAGATCGCTTTGGAGTGTGAAGAAGGTGATCGACTTACCTTTGAGTGGTTTGTGCCATTAGGAGCTAAAGTATTATAAGGACAATGTCGATCCGTGGATATGACTCCATTGAAGAAGCCAACTACTGAGCATGATCCGGTACGAAATTTAAATCGGCTCGGACTAAGCTTGTTGACTTTGTGCTGGCGATTAGTCCAAGCGATTCGACATCGGTGCCAACTTGGATCCGAAATAGGAAGCGGCGCTCATCGAGTTCATCCGTGAGCACCGGGACATTTTGCATGGAAGCCTTCTAACATGCTAGGTGTCTGAGGAACTTCGGTGAGCAAACTCTTAATGTTGATCCCAAGTACAAACGGTGAAGCAGTTCCTCCGCGGTTTAGCGAAGAAAGCGTAAGGCCATTGGAAGGAGGTGGCGGGCTCTTAGCGGTGGCTTTATCGTTGAAGTTTTCCATCGAGTGGCTTGCTAATCCGGTCTTTGGTTCTTAAGAAAAAGCGGCACTTGGCGCATGTGTGTGGATTACAGATCTTAACAAAGCTTGCGGCATATCCTTTTGCCCTCCCCGCATTGACCAGATTATTGATGCCGCTGCGGGTTGTGGCGTTGAGCTTTTTGGATCGTATTACGGATATCATCGGATCAAGATGGCGATTAAGGACCGAGGAGAAGACAGCGCTTATCACTCCCTTTGGGCCTATACGCTATGTGTCTATGCCTTTTGGGCTCAAGGCGCCCAAGCAACTTATCGGCGTTGTGTGCGAAATTGCTTGCATAAGCAGATCGGCCGTAATGTGCATGCGTATGTGGATGATATTGTGGTTAAGTCAAGGAAGAAGGAAACGATTGATGATTTGAAAGAAACCTTTGACAACCTGCGGGTTTACAAGATGATGCTCAACCCGGCCAAATGTGTTTTTGGTGTTCGGCGGGCAAGTTATTGGGTTTTCTCGTGTCCAGCGGGAGTTGAAGCTAATCCGGAGAAGATTGCGGCTATCACCTCCTGGCTAAACAAAAGTGTATTAATGATGTCCAGCGTTTGGCGGGCGGATTGCCTTGTTGAGCGGTTTATCGGCCGCCTCGGAGAAAGGCCATCCCTTTGTACGAATCTTGAAGAAACGGTCGGTTTATGCAGAGTCCGGCCCGGCGATGAAGCGTTGGAGGACTTAGCAATTGGCCAACCGCTGTACTACGCCGCTCCCATCGACAAGGAGGCGCTTACGCTATATGTTCTTTGCTAACGCCGAAGCGGTCGGCGTGGCAATTGTGGTAAGTGGAAGGAGGCGAGAAAAGGAGCATCCGGTTCAACGTCCGGTTTATCATATCGGCGAGTGCTTATTAAATCTAAGCAAAGGTATCCGCATTGGCGAAGCTGGTGTATGGAGTTTTTATGGCAAGCAAAGAAGCGGTATTTCAAGGCACCCCATCCACGATGGTCGATTCCGCTCCCTTAGGTGATATCATACTGAGCAAGAGCGGCTGGCGGATTACAAAGTGGGCTATAGAGCTTGGGCATACGGTTTGAAATGCGTGCCTCGGACGGCGATGAAGTCTCAAGCACTTGTGGATTTCATTAATGATTGGGCCGGAGTTGCAAGTGCACTGAAGGAAGGCGGATCATACATATTGGACCATCCATTTTGGCGGATCCGAGGCGGTTGGAGGGCTCGGGGGCTGGAGTCGTATTTCCCCACGGTGACAAGTTTTATTCACGTTCTCGCTTAATGTTCCTTGTACTAACAATGCAGCTGAGTATGAAGCCTTGCTCCATGGTCTTGGATGGCTAAGGAGATGAATCTAAGCCGGGTTAAGTGCTTGGTGACTCGGACTTAGTGGCTCAACAGTGTCAAGCACTTGGGATTCAAAGGACCCACTCGTGGCTGCATATCGTCGTGAGGTGGATGTTGTCGCATGTCATTTCAAGGGCTACGGGTGGACCACGTGGACCATCGAAAGAATGAAGCGGGGCGCTTTAAGCGGTTGGGCTCTCAACAAAACGGTCCCTTAATGTTTTTCTTGACGTCTTGCACAACCCGTCGGTCAAACTCCACAGTGAAGCGGTTGGCTATTCTGATCCGGAGGCTCAATTGGTGGCTGCTCTGCACGTCATTCCGGATTGGGCGCTTCCTTATCTGGCGTACATGAACGGGGCGAGTTACGAGAAGATGAGGCGTTGGCGGCGAGATAATTGGCGATCTAAGTCTATGACCATTGTTAATGGCGAGTTGCATCATTGCGGTGTGTCGAGGCGTTTCAACGCTTGTGTCCCCGAGGAAGGCTGTGAAATATTGCGTGAGATCCACGAAGGATATTGTGGTCTGCGCGGTTCAAAATCCTTGGTGGCTAAAGCGTTCCGCCACGGTTTCTATTAGTTAACTTGCCCATCTTGTCACGGAAGATCTGGTCGAGACGATGTGATGGTTGCCAAAGTTTTCAGGCGTGCTCATGTACTGGCCCAAAATTAAGGATGATTCAATTACTTGGCCATTTGCGACTTGGGGCTGGATATGGTTGGGCCTTTCAAAGGTCTAAGGAAAGAAGACCCACCTGCTGGTGGCGGTCGACAAATTTACAAAGTGGGTAGAGCGAGAACACATTGCAAGTGTGATGTAGCCACGGCGTTCAGTTCATCAAAAAGTGATTTTCGGTTTGGTTTTCCACGGTATCATCACGGATAATGGTACCAATTTGTCCAAAGTGCCATGAAGGAGTTATGACGTGAGCACATTGACGATGTTTCTTGATAGCTCACCCACGGTCCAATGGTCAAGCGGAAAGAGCCAATCAAGAGATCTTGAGAGGCATCAAGCCCGACTTATGGTCCCTGCAGAGGACATCGGGTTGTTGGGTAGAAAGCTACCAAATACGTGTTATGGAGTATAAATACTACACCTAACAGATCCACGGGACACACGCCATTCTTTATGGTTTATGGGCGGGCGGTTCTCCCCGATGACATCCGTCATGACTCACCTCGTGTGGCAGCTTATGTTGAAGTGGATACGAGACAACAACGACGGGGCCTTTGGATCGGTTTGGATGAAGAGCGTGACATAGCAGCTGCCTTCGGCGATTTACCAACAGGATCTTCGTCGTTATCATAGTGCGGGTCGAACGAGAACTTTTCAAGAGGAGATTTGGTGTGACTCATCAAGACCAGTGATATGCACAAGCTATCCCCACCTTGGGAGGGGCCTTTCGTGGTCAGCAGAATCTGCACAAAGGTGCGTACTATCGATTAATGTTAGAGAGCATAAAGACTCACATACGTCGGAGGAGGAGACCAACGGCCGTGGAACATAGCTCATCTTGACCTTATTATACGAGCCATCGGCTCTACTTTTATACATATTATGACTGTATATATTATGAATAAAGTAATAAACGGAGCCTCGACTAAAGCGGGGTATACGTTACATTACATCATGCGTGGTTACATGGAGTTGTTACTGTTTTAAAGCAGCCTCGGTTTACCCCACAGGTTTGCTTTTCAAAAGCTTTATGATATCACTTGGGGGCTTGGTGGTGTCGAACCAATGCAACACCTTTTGATAGGCGAGACCACCAGATCACAGGGACATGGTCAAGTCTGAACCGATCCGCCTCTTGATCGACCTAAGGCCATAGATTCACTTGGGGCTTGGTGAACCCGAACCATTGCCACGCCACTTGATCGGCATAATGCCACGGTTTGATTGGGGACTGGCTGACTTGAACCATGACTATACCTATTGGGAGCTTGGTGGTGTCCGACCATGGTAACACCATCGATCGGCTCGATAAAGCCTCTTTTGCAAAGCGGTTTTATCATTACCTTTGCTTCCATGTTTTCATAACTATTATTTGACTTTGTTGCGTTTCTTAAACCGATAACGTTTTTAAACAGGTTCAAGCTGTCAATTAGCGGAATTCGGTCCATTTTAATCGAGGATAATTCTTCGGTTTGACTTTTCTGTTAACATCCATCAAGAATGTGGGGGCTTGTCATGACGGCATGGTTTACATAGTAAGCCGGCATTATGAACACAAAAGCTGTTTTCTCCTTTGGCGGTAATGGTTTATACAACCTCTGCTTCAAGATTAGCTAAGCCAACTTCATGCCCGGCGATGGCGGAACCCATTGTGGCGATTTAAGATTTAGTATTGCAGGCAATCTAAATTGAAGGTTTCGATCATTCAATCAAAGTTGAGCACCATTGCGAAGGCATATTAAAAACAAAAGTGATGGCTATCTTATTACAAAGCGAGGCCCAAAATTTGGAATGGTGTCATAACGGGCAACCGATGCATCAACGGCAGCCGGTTAAGCTTCATTGCGGGTTGAAGTGAAGAAGATGGGTCGTCTGGCGTCGGTTCAACTTCTTCCTCCTCACCATCCAATGGCGGAAGTCATTGGTGGTCGATCAATCGGGTTAAAGCACGAAAGACAGCCTCTTCACTTATAAGATCAGCCGGATCAACGTCGAGGGCATAAGTGTGCTTACGGGTTGGTGGAACAAGGTTACGCACTTCTGTAAGTGCATCTAGTACTTATAGTGATTTTGGTGTATTGAAGACTTATAGGTTAAGCAACTAATGCGTTTGTGAGTGTACGCAGGTCTATAAGTCTATGAGGAGTTTGATATTCTGAGAGAAAGTCGACCCTAAAAATGAATTTCTTCAATTTGAAGAATTTGATATTACGAAGACTTTCGAAGACTTTGAAAGTGAAGAAATTGGTGTGACCTTGAAGACTTGATATTCATTTGAGGAATATGAAGCGTGAAGACTTTTGTTTTTCGTAGTTTCATTTTCTCTTTCTTGAGTCATAAAACACCGTCTTGTTAAAGGGGTCGAGAAATGCTAAGGAAAAATTTCCATTTGATGCTCAACTCAAAATCCTACACCTACCAATCCCTTGGTGAAGCTTTTGGAAATCTCATACGATTCGGTCAATTTCTTGATGTGCGAGGCGAAGCTCTTACAGTCTTTGAGAATTTGATACGGCGAGGAGTTAAAATTCGCCAGTCTTGAATTGCCTACGATGAGAACATGATAATACGAGGAATTTGATGTTCAAAATTCCGACCGTTCTTTGTCTTCTTGGCGGCTGTCCAAATATCTTATCCACCTAACGGTCATATCATTGAAGGGCATTTATGTCTTATCATGTCGGGCTGCTCCCTAGGCTATAAATAGCCGCCCCTACAACCACTAGTTGGTTGGCTGCTCGAAGAACTTGACACTTGTCATTTAAGAGCAACCCATCCTCACGAGGACTTTGGCGAAAATCATCAAGTGAGGAAAAACCCAAAGTGAGGAAAAACCCAAAAGCAAACCCCAACAAACCCAAAGTGATTGAGCATCCTTGAAGAAATTGATCCAGCGTGGATCCGGCGCTTTTACCTTTGAAGGCTGTGCTTCTTCAGACGGTTAGGCGTCACGGTCTAGAACATCAAGAGGAATTGTGGATCGCCGAGTGACCAAGTATGTGAAGGTTTGGAAATCGCTGAAGACTTACCACAGTGATTGGGCGAGTCTGCGTGACCTTAATTCAAGGAGAATCTGGTGAGGACTTGGTGTCTGAGCTGCGTGCTTTCGATGTTGGGTGTCCGGGCTGCGTGTCCTCGAGTTTAAATACTCGGCCGCTCCAACCCAGACGTACAAGCTGAGGGCAGTTGGAACTGGTCTACCAAATCATTGTCTTCACCAACCTACTTGGTTCTATTTCCTCAACCCTTTCATTTCCTCATTCTTGTGTTGAGTGTTTGTCATATCTGTGTTTGAAGACTTTGGTTGAAGACTTTCTCAATTTCCTCAGTTCAATTTCTTGATCTGTTTGTCTTCATCTTGTGTTATCCTGTGATTCACGCTACTGTACTCTGTGATTGTCTTCATTTCATCATGATGACTATGCTTATGTCTGTTATGCTTACTTGAGTACTTATTCCATTGCATGTATTTCTTCGCTAAGAATTTCCTCACGACAAATTCCTCGGTGAAGAATTTGTAAATTCTCTAAAATCGCCTATTCACCCCCCTCTAGTCGATAGCACTTTCACTTCGGAATAACAGCTTCAACCGTACATTGTTCGCGTCGTAGAAGGAAGCGGTGAACCGTCGAGTTGGCCTCTTCTTCAGTTGACTTCGCCGGAAGGCGCATCTCCCTTGTTACCCGTTTGAGAGCATCATTATCAAATGCTTCGCCATTTTCTTGAAACCTTTGGGAAGCCTTTGGCTATGTCGGCCGGATCAAGGTCGACTATCCATGCTTTAAGCGAGTTAGTGCCAATAAGGTGCCAACCAGGCGTGGTCGTTTCAATTAATCTATTTGTCTTTGGTATCATAGATGAGGCGGTCGATGTGTCCTTGATCAATGTCGAACTGCATTATCGTGAAGTGGCGCAAATAACTTCATTGGGTGCCGATATACAAGCTGTTCAATTAGTGTATCTGCGACCTTGAGTTTCTTCCGGCGTGTCGAGCCGGATGAGCAATGCATTTACCTATACGGTTTAAGAAAGTTCGAGGTTAAACGGAGGAAATTTCAAGGCGAAATATTCATCACAACATTGGTGAAGCATTGCTTACGAATATGGCGAGAGGTCATGGCATTGATTTAGTGCTTTAATCCGGTGAGCTCTTAGTCACCGGTTTAATAGCTGCTTGACATCCTCCGCCGCTTTAGCAAGCCCACCTTTTGATATCCCGGTTGCCTCGCTCGGACTTAAACCACTCCTTGAGCTGCTCCATAGTAGTCAAAGGCGGTTTCAACTCATCCTTGGCCTTGGAGGTTTACGCTTGTTGAGATTTCAGATTTTCTTGAAGATCATTGATTTGTGAGGTTTGTTGGCGTATATCACTCTGCAACAAAAGGGAGCATGTTAGTATTTTCATTACAAGTCCCAAAGCGCATAACAGGTCATACACTTGGCACTTGGGGCTAATGCATATTTGATCTTCATCGCCAATAAAATCACAAAGTCCCAAGCTCAATACAGGTATTCAACTTGGCACTTGGGGCTAATGGCTATTTGATCGAACATGTTACTGCTTGGCGATATAAATTCTGATCGGTTTAACTATACTAAGTTGAACCGGCCCTTGAAAACTACATCGGTGAATTCGAAGCATTGAGTTTTATGTTAAGTCGGTTTAACTATACTAAGTTGAACCGGCCCTTGAAACTACAACGATGGACTCTGAAAGTATTGAGTTCTATATTAAGTACGGCTTGAAGAAGATTACAAACACACCTTGGGGCTACTATGCAATGAAGGTACAAGAGAAGGCATAGCTGTTTACCTCATAGCGCTCCTTCATAAGATTTACGGACCGGCTTGAAATCACGGCTTGTGTAGAGCAGTTCGGGAAAGCAGTGAAGATCTTGGCGGAGAAATTGTCATAAGGCTGCGGATCAGTTTTTCCTTCCCTTTGCTCATGGCGATAAATTCTTCCTTGGCTGTGCTTTGATAGAAACAACCGGATTGCGAGGCGGTATATCACGGTGCCGTAACTCGACATCATCATCTTTGGTGGGCTGGCGGATTAGCATTTTCACAGGCTTGGCGCTTTCATACCGGGCTTGGCGAATCAGCGGTTGAGTCCGTTGTTACATTGCGAGGACTCGGTGTAGCGAGGAGGATGTGGCGTCTCAACTTGGACCTGCGGTTCAACCTCTGGCGGATTAGCATTGGCATCTTGATTAACTTGGCAGAGTTGTCTTTAGCAACCGGGTTTTCACCATGATGCTCTGGAGTCTTCTCGGATCAACATTCACGATGTAGGGTCGAGGTCTTGGCCTTTTTACTAAGGCGAGCCTTGGTGCTACAACATCAAGGGTTAGAATATGATAAGCAGACAAATACAAGGAACAAATTAAGGAGTAATATGCTTACCCAGCGGCAACTTTGAGAGGAGGCAGGTGAGTGGTTGATGAACCGCCCAGACGAGTTGGAAGAAGCACGATAATTGGTCGAGGCGGATTGAGAGGGCATCGGAAGAAACCTTTCAAAGGATAATGCTTTTCGGAGAACAAGTCACCTCTAGGCAGCGTTTCCGGGTTGGTGTGTCAGCTAAACCGAGCAGCGTAATTTGTTGACCGCTATCGGGTCGTCTGGCGTTATTCAGTTTGCGTGTCTTCAAAAGTTTTGGATTCAAATGAGCACAAGAGTGAGATTGTTTCACTTTCCGATTTGTCTGGTGAATTCTTTTAACGGTACAAGATCGAATCGGAAGAAAGAAGGGTTACCTTAACGAGTTACGCATGGCTGGCCTCGGCGTCATCACAGGAATTATGCTGTCGATAAAATGAATGAAAAAAGAACAAAGTAAGTCAAGCTCTACCTCGACATCGATTCTTCATCCTCCGTGATTCGGAAGACTCGGCGGTTTTCCTCTTACCGACTTTCTTGGTGGTCTTGGTCATTACGAGGAACCGGGCGGTTTAGTTCGTTTCAAAAGGAGTTGTTAGCCTAAATTAATAAAGATTAATACAATCAATATGGAATCAAAATCAGTAAGAGCAATGAGAGGAACCTTACTGCAGGCGGTTTATTTGGAGATCTTGAGCAGGGCCAACCTGGTTTGGTTGCCTTGGAGATCGGTTCATTGAGTATTTTCTTCACTATCTCGGCAACTTCAAGATCGATTATTGATAGCTCGTGATGTCGTTGAGGATCTTTAGCGTCACCGAGTGTATTAGTGCATCAATGCAGGGCGGCTTAATGGCAAGATGCCCCAAGAAACTAACAACGGACAAGGTCAATACCGGTTAAGCCATTGGCCATTAGAGCGAGACTTGATAATTTGGGGTGCAAAGTTCTTCCGTTCTGCGGCGATCAAGCGAAGGCAATGGGTGGTTGTTGCTAAGCGGTGAGGCGATAACCCGGCAAGGATTTTCTCCGTTAGGAGCGGTGTTCAACAATAGAACCAGGTTTGATTCAATCTTTCGGATGGCTATGATGTTTGGCGTGAGGAAAGTCCACTTCTTTCCTTTTTGGATTGAAAGCGACACCAAGTTACGTGTTAGGACCGTCCGAGAACTCGTATGGCGGCTCAAATGAAAGAAATCTCGGAATAACTCCACGGTTGGTTCTTCTTGAAGATAGACTTGAAGACTTGAAAGTTGCATATATTGGACACGAGTTGGACCAATATCTTGTGGATGGAGTTGGAAGCTTGCGAGGACATCCCGGAAAATTTTTGATCCGGGCGGGCTGAAACCCCGGTCTAGGTGTTGCATAAAAACAATCACCTCTCCTTCTTAAGGTTCCGGCGGACATTCCAATTCTGGAACACGCCATTGGAGAACATTTTTTGAGGCTAAAGCGCCAGTGGTGACGTAGCCGTTGAGCTGTGTTTCCGTGATCCGGGATGGAACCCAATTGCAAGAAGAAAATTGTTTAGCCATTCGGAAGGGGAGCTGAAAGAAAATCAAGCAGTGTCGGTTCCTTTGTCTACGGTTTGTAAGTGAAAAATTCGATTGTTAAACGGTGAAATTACAATTCAAAGAATGCAGTTGGCGGTTTAAGAGGGCTAATGACATATGGCGGATTGGCTATCAAGTTAAACCGCCCATAAGCGAAAAGGCCCAGATTCATGTTTTACGCTAAGTGTTGGCGAAACAGGTTTCACACAATGGTAAAATCTATTTGGATCTACGGCGCATCTATAAGGCAGTTTTTCTGCGTTCTTTAAAAAGCGTTCAAGAAAAGCAGAGAAGGATGTATACTCTACGAGAAGAAAATGAAGGGCTGCTAGTATTAAAAGCAGTCTTGGAATGACTACACAAAGAGATCTATCTTGTATTTGGATTAAAACTACCACAATGAAGGTAGGAAGAAGAGAAACATGGAGGACTGCGGATGAGCTTGCAAAAATTTAATGCAGATCTAAAGGCAAAAGCGAAGAAATTTACAGCTGCAGATTGTGGAGGAGGCGATGAGTCTCGATCTAACTCAGGTTGATCTGGCGGCCTTGGTTGGTGCGGTTCTCGATGGTCATGAACGGCGCGAACTTGAGCTGAGGTCGTCGCGAGGAAGAAGAAGATCACGAAGAGGAAGAAAACGAGGGGCCCTCGGGCTTTATTTATAACGGAAGGAGTGAAAAGCGGTAGCGAGAATCAAAGGCGTCAAAGGCGGCCCGATGGGCGCTTTGCGCATACGATTTTCGGGATAATCATTAATGAGAAGGAATCTTTTGATCCTTTCTTATGCGGAGGTGATGTCATGATGGACCGTTATGGTGCTCGAAGATGGCGTCACGGCGGTTTCTGACAACGAGAAGGGGATATCATGGCGGTTCAACAATTACAAGAAGATATTGAAGTTAAAGATTTTTTATCAAGGATTGACATGAACTGTTCAAATCAATGCGGGGCCTAATGTTGGGGATATTACTCTTTGGCGTAAACCGGCCTATCGGGCGGGTTAACTTCATCGATGGTTCAGCGGTGTAAAGCCCTAGCATGAAAGTAAGGGCCCAAGGCCGTAGTCGGTTTAGAACACATGTGGCAGTAAACCCGGCTGATATATAAACTTATCTTGTAAGTTAGGAATAGAGAGAGACCAACCCGAATACAGTATGAACGGAGATTGGGAATCTACGAACCGTGGCGCCACCCGTGTATATAAGGGGCGACCGAGGCGGTTCAAGGAGCGGAACAACAACAACTCGAGGCCTGGCGAAGCTTATTTGCTCCCTAGTCGCCGAGACCACATCAATCCATCACAAACTAGGCGTGGCTTTTACCTTCATCGAAGGGGCGAACTAGTATAACTCTTGTGTCTTGGCGTCCGCTTTAACCCGTTTCAAGTTAACCCGTGGCGATGGCCCCACGACTAAGTCCTTTCATGAGGACATCTGCCGTGACAAAACCACGCAGAACCGATCGGCGATTCGCCGCTCTTGTTGTTGCTTGAAGCCGATCGATCTGCCTCAGGATGAGCAAAGCGTTGAGGGGGGTTGGATGAGCGATGGCGGTGGCGTTGCCTCGGATGAACGGGACCCGTTGGTGTGGTTGAGGCTGGATGAGCGATGAGCGATGGAGGGTGGCCGTGGAGGGGTGGTTGAGCAGGACCCGTGGTGTGGAGGGCTGGATGAGCAGTGAGCGGTGGAGGGTGCCCGTGGAGGGTGGTTGAGCAGGGAGCGGTGAAGTAAGCGCCGCGGTGGAGGTTTGGATCAACAAGAGCCGTGGAGGCTGGAGGAGGTCGGCGGTGGAGATGAACGGTATCCGTGGAGTCCGTTTTGCGATGCGCCACACCCCCCGATGAACGGGACCCCGTTTGACCCTAAGCGCTCCAACACAAGTATGTTTCATCCGTTTTGCGATGCCACACCCTCTCGATCAACGGGACCCCGTTTCGACCAGTAGGAGGTCCGTTTACGTCCGTTCTGCGATGCGCGCACCCTCGATCAACGGGACCCCGTTTGACCGTGGGAGGTCCGTTTCCTCCGTTTGCGATGCGCCACACCCTTCCCGATCAGCAGGACCCGTTCGAGCGTGGGAGTCCGTTTCCTCCGTTGTGCGATACGCTAGGCCTCGTTTCCATTGCCTGTTCCGTCCAAGCCGGTTGGCTCCCACGCGTTCCGTTGCCTCCCGATGAACACGACGCATTCCATTGCCTTCCGATGAATACGACGCATTCCATTGCCTCCCCATGAACACGACGCATTTTGTTGCCTCCCGATGAACACGATGCATTCTGTTGCCTCCCCATGAACACGACAACGACGCTGTTTCTCCGTTCCGACCCAGCCATGTACGAGCCTGGCGGCGTCGTGTCTGTGATGAGCGTTCGAGACCCTGCCCGTATGTACGTACGTGGCCGTATTTTCTCTCTTGCACCCTCGCCGATGTACGTACGTGTGCATGCTACGTGCGCGCCTCTACTATGACACGTGCGCGCCTCTACAACGAACAGTATGTACGTACACGTTCGCGACCAGAAAGACAATGCTACGTACGCTTCGCCAAGGTGGGTCTCGACTGTCAGGCACTTCCTTGCAGCAAAGATGTAGCTATTGGGTCCCAGCAGTCAGGGGGGCGAATCGTTTTTTTTTTGCCCGGACGCACTTCCTTGCGTGCGAAGATGTAGCTGGTGGGTCCCAGCGATCGAGGAAGCGTTTTTTAGCGAAATATGGTGGCCCGTCCGGTGGGTCGCCGCTGTCGGTGGAGGAATAATTATTTTGCGGCGTAATAAGGAGGCACTTCCTTGCTGCGGCCGTGGACCCGGTGTCGGCCTCTCCACGTCTGATCCACGTCCGATGGAAGCCATTCCTTGACCACGTTGACCACGCGCGCCGAAAGCACCGAGGCGGTGGGCGGCGGCGAGCCTAGGAAGGGGCGGCAGCGGAGCCGGAGAAAGCGTGGCGGTGGATGCCCATGCGTAGAAAGTGCGAGGTTCAGCGGTTAGCTGCGGTGTGAGGCTGCCGTCGCCGCGAGAATAACGAGGGGTGTGGGTGAGTAGAGGATGGCTTGGCCAGCGGTGGGAGTAGTAGGGGCGGTGAGGCTTCCGTCGCATCGCGATCGGCCCAGGAGGCGAGGAGCACGAGAGCACGACCGGCGCTGGTTTGGCGGTGGAGCAAGAAGACCAAAGGTTGAAGAAGCACTACGGCCGTTGGATGGACATCGTGCGGTCCTTTGGAGCTAGAATCGTGCATTTGACTAAGTTGAAAAAGCCCTCCATCCCGTCAACTTAGTAGGCCCACAAGTCAACTGCCACTATCTTTGGGTCCCAGCTAACGGGGAGTATTCATTTTTGTGCGTAATAAGGAGGCACTTCCTTGCGTGCGAAGATATAGCTGGTAGGTCCGAGCTGTCGGTGGCGATAACGTTTTTTAATGAAATCTGAGGCCCTTCGGTGGTTACGATGTCGGTGGAGGAATCATTATTTTGCGGCGTAATAGAGGCATTTCCTTGCGTGCGGCCGTGGACCCAGTATCGGCTTCTCCCGTCTGATCCGCCGGATGCATGTCGATCGTTGAGCATGTTGACCAGGCAGCGCCGAAAGCACCGAGGCGGTGGGCGGCGGAGAGCCTAGGAAGGAGCGACAGGCGAGGAAAACTTCGGCGATTGTTTCCCATGCGGAGGGTATATGTATGTGAGGGTTCTTGGTTAAATCTACCGTCGCGGAGAATAACGATAGGTGTGGGTGAGTAGAGGATGGCTAGGCCAGCGATGGGAGTATCTTTGAGGCGGTGAGGCTGCTTGGCGGCGACAACCCGACAGAGGGAGGAGGAAGCGAGCAGTCCCTTGGCGCTTGTTTGGTGATTTGGAGCAGGAAGAAGCGGAGATTGAAGAAGCACGGCGGCCATTGGATGGATATCCAACGATCCTGCTTGTCGTCAACCTTTTTAGGAAAGCCTCAAATCTATGGAAAACAACATACAACCCATCTGCCATTATTTCTAATAATTTACAGCCCATTTGCTAATTCTTAAGGTTTTTTGGAGCCCATATTCTTTTTGTTAGCATTACAACCCATATTGTGGCCACGGTTAAAAATTATCTGAAATTTTGCATATTTGGTGCAGTCGAACTGTTTTAATCCGAAATTTGACTCACATTCAAACTGATTTTAAAATAAATATATATCAATATAAAATCCAAAAAATTCTCCGCATAAAATTAATATAATTTAAAATCTCGAAATGAAAAAAGATATTTGAAACTAATTGCGGTTTGATGTGTTTTAAAATGTACAACCAATTTCTCATTCTTGATAGGCTATTTTCTCGGCCACCGAATGAAGCTCTCCTCGTCTTGAAAGATTTGCAGCCAACAGGCGACAAGCGACTTACTTGGCAAATCACAAAAAAGCTGGGCTTTGGCCGTGGACCCGGTATCGACCTCTCCACGTCTGATACTCTTCGATGGAAGTCGATCGTTGACCACATTGACCATGCGCGCAAGAGCACCAAGGCGGTGGATGTGGCGAGCCTAGGAAGGGACGGCCTTGGCCGGGAAAGGCGGTGGATGCCCAGCGGAGAGAATCTGAGGTTCTTTGGTTGATTGTTGGCGTGAGGCTACCGTCGCCGCCAGAATAACGAGGGTGTGGGTGAGTAGAGGATACCTGGGCCAGCGGTGGGAGTAGTAGAGGCGGTGAGGCCTCTGCGACATCTGACCCGACCCACGAGCGAGAGCACGTGGCATGACCGGCGCTGATTTGTGCTTGGTGGAGCAAGAAAACCAAAGGTTGAAGAAGCACTATGGCGTTGGATGGACATCGTCACAGTCCTTTGGAGCTAGAATCGTTCATATTGACTAAGTTGACAAAGCCCTCCGTCCTCGTCAACTTAGTAGGCCCTAAGTCAGCCACCCACTATGGTGGGTCCCAGCTAGCGAGGGGTATTCATTTTTTGTGCGTAATAAGGAGGCACTTCCTTGCGTGCGAAGATATAGCTGGTGGGTCCGACACATCGGTGGGGATCGTTTTTTCACGAAATCTGAAGCCCTTCCCACATACGGTCGCGTAATAAGGAGGAACTTTCCTTGCGTGCGACCATGGACCTCGTGGGTCCCGGCCGTCGAGCTCTCCCATCTGATCCTCTTCCAATGACTCTCGTATGTTGACCACGCGCGCCGGCTCACCGAAGCGGTGGGCGGCGAGCGAGCCCAGCTGGAGCGACCGGAGATGGGGAAGGCGGCGGTGGAGTCGCGAGCGGAAGGTGGGGAACTTGACTGGTTGGTGCGGGGTAGGCCTACACTCGCGAGAGAATAACGAGGAGGTGCGGAGTGGAGGGATGGCTTGGCCGTCGGCGAGGTAGCGTTTGTTGAGAGCACAAAAACGCTTGTTGAGCGCTTGAAGAAAGCTGGAAGCGGCCGGTTTCGGCAGCTGGGGAAGAAAGGCGAGAGATTGAAGAAGAATGCGGCCGTTGGATGTAAATACAATGCCTTCTTAAACTTCGACCTCTTGGCCCACATGTCGGCCAGTCCATTTGTTTTTAGTCCATTTGGTGGGCTGGGTGAAACAATGATGTAGCATCTATGCAGCTGTTTAAATCCCATTTGCATTTTCTCGAAATCCAGCGGACTTGCTGGGCTGGGTGAAAATATCATATTGGGCTAGGCGAAGAAATGTTATAAAAACATAAACACATGATTGCCGTCGATAAAATTTTTTGCAAGCTTATATGCATAATCACTAGGAGTTAACTTGGCAAGTT
The DNA here is from genome assembly GCA_021605205.1 of Aegilops longissima. NCBI lineage: Eukaryota > Viridiplantae > Streptophyta > Magnoliopsida > Poales > Poaceae > Aegilops > Aegilops longissima. The sequence goes on from JAHIAM010001713.1 coordinate 16,941, forward strand.
ATATATAAACAATTATTATTGGAGTATTATTTTGTATGAACTTTCAACTTACGAAATAAAATATCATTTTAATTTGATGAGTTAATAGTGCATTGGGGTATTATTATTTTTTAGGCTAGGCGTGGGACAGTTGAGTTGGTTCTAGGGAAATCTTTGGGAGAAAACTCAGTTTACATCGAAAAAGAAAGTGGAAGAAAATTGAGAGACCTCTTTGGGTCCACGAGGAGAGGAATATGTTGGGAGGAAGGAGATTCAAAGCACGGCAGCCGAGTGAACTAGTTTTTTACGGACAAGTGAACTAGTTTACATACATAAGCAAATAGCCACTAAAAAAGCAATCAGGTTAATGGGTTCTTAAAAAATATTTGGACAAAACAGATAATTCGACACATAGGCTAATGCATGAAACACTCAAATGATAAAGGTGCTTATAAGCAGATAAAGTACAACATCTAGACCTTCTGGCATGCTTGATCATGGCGCTGCGGCTGTCCGTGTACTCGTCGGTTACGGGAAGCGGAACCGCCCTCATGTCCAAGATCTACTGTACATGTCGTAGCATGCGTATCGTCCTTGGCGCGTAGGTTATGTAGGATAGATTGAGAGGTACCTCCCGTGTTGATTGTCTTATTTCATGTTGGCGTGTCGGGGGCGATGATGGTCTCGTGAGGTCAACCACGAGTCCTTCTCCTGCCGTTCTTGATGATCTTGTATTATACGGATGTCGACAAGCTTGTTGCACCGGATGGCGAATCGTCCGTTCTTCCTTCTCTCCACCGTGGCGAAGGTGCGATCGGTCTTTGCCGATAAGCGGCGAATGCTCGAACTGGCGCAGCCATAGGGTTGGCGGTAGAGCTTCACCGAGTCCGTATCGTTGGTGTACATCACATTCAACTTGGTGCAGCCATAGGACTAAGCAGCGAACTCAAGGGAACTCCTTGCTGAAGTCCATATCCAGCGAGCTCACCCCTCGGATCGCCATTGGAGTCTCTTGAGTGAGCGAGTGTGTGGCGGCGGCGGCTCGTTTTTCAGCTCTTGGGGCTGGATTCAACGATGGTGAGTGTGTACAGGTGACAACAGTTACTACCCTCCCTCGTCTGCTGCTGCGGCGGAAGATGCACCCTCGGCGCATTCAAGCGCCTCCATTAAGAAACCTACTCCGGCCACGCGTCGGTTCACGGCGAGTGTGTTGATGCTTGTAATAACGAGGAGTTAGTGGTCACTTTACTTAAATTTAATTAGCTTTAATAGAAATTTATACTTAAAACAAGCAATGCATTAGCTCGTTCTATCGATTGCCATAGGTTCAACATGCACAACAATTAGAATTATTATTCTCGGGGCCTTTACGATCAACACATTTGTCGCTTTTCACAAAGATAATACTACCAAGTTTGAACTGTTTGTTATGGTTGTTGTCCTCTGCATCATCATGCCGTGTTTCCCGACTTGCAAGATTAGAACCAACAAATAAGATCCAAATAATAAGTACAACAAAGATGCCTACACATCTCATTGATTCCCAGCTTGCAAGATTGAGAACCACAAATAAGATCCAAATAATAAGTACAACAAAGATGCCTACACATCTCATTGATTCCCGACTAGCAAGATTAGAACCAACAAATAAGATTCAAATAATAAGTACAACAAAGATGCCTATACATCTCATTGATTCCCGACTTGCAAGATTGAGAACCAACCCATTAGAGCCTTTTGATAAAGTGAATATCGGGATTAAATCCATCTTGGCTAGCCATGTCATACAATCGAAGAACTTGGCGAATGCTCTTGACCGTCACAACATCTGTAGTTGAGTATTCCTGTTTGCCTGACATGTTTGCTGCACAAACAAGGAGGCAGGAGAGCATGATTTCACTTTAATAGCGGCCTCCTTGAACTCAACCTCCAGCTCTACTTGGATGAGGTTTGCACAGGAGTTCCATGATTCAATTCATTCGCCTTTTACTGCAGTTCACGAAATGAAGCAAAGATTGCATCATTCAGCTAGCAAGAAGTACTTGCTCTTGTGGTGGCAGGTTCTTCTTTAGTAGTTGCACTAAAATTGAGGAACATTAAGGTTGGCTGTCCGGCTCATGTAAGGTGCAACTATAATTTTCTTATCCTTTTATGCAGTTCCACTAAAATAAAGTGCCATTGTGGTGCAGTGATGGCTCCATCTTGCAAAGGCTAATAAAATATTGCGAGATTACAGTGAGAACTTGGCGGAGATTTTGGAAACTCCAATCACCATTTTGTGCAGTTCCACCAAAATTGAGAGATGTTGCCCACGTGACATTTTAGTTGAGCTGCACAAGACACTCATTCCAAAAAAGTGTTTTGTGCAGTTCACCAAATGGTCACAATAGTAACAAGGTGAAATGGATATCCCTATCTGCACAAAATGATAGAAAGTAAATAGTTCTTTGGTCAATAAGAATATCTGAAACATATACAAAATGAAAAGAAGCATCTTAATTATGTTCATGGCAATCACGCAAGGACGGTAGAAATTTTAAAAGCGTCGGCAATGCTTCATGTTACGAAGCATCACGATCAATGAGATTCCTCAAATATGGGATTACTTGGTGGCATTGCTTGTTTACGGAACACGATAAATCAACAACAGCTAAAGAGTTGGTTTAAGGGCATGGGACCGTGGGGGCACCGGGACACTCGGCGGCGTAAAGGAGCAACTTACTTATCATCTTGGGGAAAACAGCAAGAGTGCCATTTGTAACACAGTTTAATTGCATCTTATCATTGGAGGCATTAGATTAACAATAACCTTTGGTTAGACATGTCACTAAGGTAACAGTGTGATCGCTTAATTTACATGCGCCCTTACATTAACAACAGCAAAAGGTTGGTATAAGGACATGCGGCGGTGGGCGCATCGGCACAATGTACCTACAAGGAGGCATAAAGTGGTGATGCCAAGCTTGTTCACGCTATGTGAGGCAGCAAACCTAATCACAGAGACCTTGTACTATGTGAGGTAGCAAATCTAATCACAGAGACCTTTTACTATGTGAGGCAGTAAATCTAATCAGAGACCTTTTACTATGTGAGGCAGCAAATCTAATCACAGAGACCTTTTACTATGTGAGGCAGCAAATCTAATCACGAGACCTTTTACTATGTGAGGCAGCAAATCTAATCACAGAGACCTTTTACTATGTGAGGCAGCAAATCTAATCACGAGACCTTTTACTATGTGAGGCAACAAATCTAATCACGAGACCTTTTACTATGTGAGGGCAGCAAATCTAATCCTAGAGACCTTTTACTATGTGATGGCAGCAAATCTAATCCTGGACATACTCATTGACTTGTCCACGGCCGCCACTTTCTATCCTTTTTCAACCAATAATAGATCTGTTCCTTATCCGGTTTGTCTGCGTTTTCCCATTATTTCCCTTTTCAACCAAGAGACCGGTTGGGTATCCGGTCTCTACTACTTCACCATATTATTTCCTCTTTGAAACAAGTCCTAGATTCATGCTACAACTTTCCCCCTTTCTTCGTTGTTTGAACAAAGCCCTAGATTGAATGCATGAAGTAGCTTTACCTCTAATAATACTAAAAATTTAGGTGGCTTTGGAAGAGCTGATGGGAGTAGAAAAAGATGCACATGCAGAGACATGTGGGGAGCTGAGGCGATAAAGCAAGGCGCTTTTAAGAACTTATACACAGGGTCGCGGGATGTCGTGGCGGCAGGTCGGATCTGCGGACAATCTGGCAAGGAGGAAGAAGGTCGGAGGACCTCCCGGCCAGTGTGTCGGAGAAAGGCAGCGCAGGCGGAGGATCGGGCCCCTCGGGCAGCTGTGGGTTTCCTCCCTCGTGGCGATGACGCGTGAGCGATGCACCTTTAGTCCTCTACACACACGGCCGAAGGATCCGGTCGGATCTGTGACCAGCGGTGAAGCGGAGAGAAAATGTCGCTACCGCTGTCTTGTTTATATCTGGAGAGGATGAGAGAATGAAGAGCAACCCTAGTAAAGCAAGCGCTCGAGGCCCTGCGTCCATATATAGTGGAGTGATTATCTTTTTCTCTCACAACAAGCGTTTCAATTTGTGTATGTGGCATTAAAGAAAAAACTCTCTATTTAAGGTTCACTTGTGCTCCCGCCCCTCCATTCATTGAACAACCCACGGGTGAATAAACATCTGATAAATCTTGTATTTATATAGAAACGAACAAGCTCAAACTATTTTCGCGTAGTTAAAAGTTGAGGTAGAGGCTTTTCTCAAAAGGCGTCTGCGATGGAGTTTTGGGTAAGCGGTTTGTGAGGCGAGGAGAGTGGCGAGTGGGTCTATGCGATTTGTGGCGCGTTCTTGCTTTGGAAAGACTTGTGATATGACCACTCACTATAGTCATGAATTCTGGCGCTCCGCCGGGGTGATGCTCCCCTTCCGTTTAGCTCTAATCTGGTGCATGACCGTCGACCGGATGCTGGCTCTCCCACATGTCGGAGTAGTAAGAAGGAGAAAATAATGATGTGGTATATACTAGTACTACACTACTCCCTCCATTCCTAAATATAAAAGTCTTTGGAGAGATTTCACTATGGACCACATACGGAGAAAAATTAGTGAATCTACACATAAAATGCATCTATATACATCGTATGTGGTCCACAGTGAAATATCTCGAGACTTATATTTAGGAGCGGAGGGTACTACTCAGTCGGAGGTGCGAACCACGGCAGCCTAGTGAACCAGCGGTCACGAACCACGGTAGCCAGTGAACCAGCAGTAGAAAACAATGTGGTGATATGGCCATAAAAACAATGTGCTACGGTGCACACTATAGCATGTCTGATAACACTCCTCTTTGTTTGGATCCACGAGTTAGAGCTAGTTTGGGTTGAAATAGCCTCAAATTATCGAAACAAGAGGGGTTAGTTTGAGCTAATTTGCTCTAACCCACTAAAAAACTAGCCGGTGGAGAGGTTCTAATTGGGTTAGTTATCCTCGGGACCACTAAAGAGAACTAAAAAATCTCACTGCCGCACCAAATCGCTCCCCCCTCTCTACGACTCCTCTCTGTTCCCCCAGGGCCGCCCATGCGCCGCTCGCGCTCTCTCTCCTCTAGCCGCCCTCTCCTTCGGCCTCCGCCGCCCTACTCAGCCGCCCTCTCCCTCCGGCCTTTGAAGGTCGCCCGCTCCCCTTCACGGTCATTTTCTCCCTCATGTCTTGTGGTGTGGACATCTACCGGGGAGGTCATGAGAGGGTGAGTTTGTTCGTTCCTTCTGTCTCACGGCCATATCATTGATCTTGCTTGCTCTAGCGCTAATTCTGATTTGGAAAAGTAGATCTGATCAAACTTGCTATAGATTTATGGTGCGCATGGAATTGTTTGATGCTGCTTGAGGAGGTAATAAATCTTTCTAGAGGCCCAAAGATTGGTCACCTTTCTAGGTATTTCAATTTCAAGCTTGCATTATTTGTAGAGGCCCAAAGATTGAGTTCACCTTTCTAGGTATTTCAATTTCAGGCTTGCATTATTTCTAGAGGCCCAAAGATTCAGTTCACCTTTCTAGGTATTTCAGTTTGAGGCTTGCATTATTTCTAGAGGCCCAAAGATTGAGTTCACCTTTCTAGGTATTTCGGTTTCATGCTTGCATTATTTCTAGAGCCCAAGATTGATTCACCTTTCTAGGTATTTTAGTTTCGAGCTTGCATTATTTCTAGAGGTCCAAAGATTGAGTTCACCTTTCTAGGTATTTTAGTTTCGAGCTTGCATTATTTCTAGAGCCCAAAGATTGAGTTCACCTTTCTAGGTATTTGAGTTTCGAGAGCTTGCATTATTTCTAGAGGCCCAAAGGTTGAGTTCACCTTTCTAGGTATTTTAATTCTGAGCTTGCATTATTTCTAGAGGCCCAAAGATTAAGTTCGATCGGTGACAGCGGCCTGCTACCCATGCGGTGTCGACCTCAACTTCATAAGGCGGCGTCGGGAGGGTTCGGGGCTTGGGCTCTCTGAGCCTTCCTCTGAGCGGCGATGGCGAGCTCCTCCTCGGTGCGTGAGGGCTCGGGCCCCCTCCCTATCGTGAATGACTTCCGTGATGAGTTAGCTCATTCTTTGTTTCATGAAGTGTTTTTTATTTTGTGAAGCTTGATTGGCGACTTGTATGTTTAAGTGGGATATCTTATTTGTATGGACAAAGTAAAAATTATCATGTTTTGCATGCTTGATTTGTATAGATGGTTCGTTTTTGTCAATTGTGGCGGGAGGAGGCCACGGAAGAGCTGGCCACACCAAGAGGTGCTTGGATCCAAGGGACTTATTTTAGTCGACTAAAATAGGGTCCAAAGTAGTCAAATGATTGAGATAGAGCATTTATTGTCAATCTAACCCTGCCATCCATACACCTCTTTGGTTTAGAGTTAGTTCAGGGTTAGAATCTAACTCTAACCTCTAACTGAGTTAGAGTTCTTGCCGCAAAAAAAACTGAGTTAGAGTTCTCCTCGTCTCGGTTCCTCGCCATCATACTTTCCCCATTCATGTGTTTTCAGTATCCTGCGAATCAAAGAGGTCCTTTTTTTGCGGGAAAAATCAAAGAGGCCCTTAGACTGGTTTATGTCCGGTCATTTTTTATAAACGTGTTATGTCCAAAATTTAATGAACGTGCTCCGGTTTCCACGAAAATAATCTGGTTTCATGTAGTAATTCATTCATTTATTTATTCTTCTGCGGGGGTTTGCATGTAATTAGTGAGGTCTGAAATGTAAAGTACCCGGCATATGCTCGAGTCGTGCATGCACTCGACCCGGATGCTCTATGTCCCACATGTTGGCGAATGGGAGCGCGTGGAAATAGCCTAGGAGTACATATAGGAGGATAAATCGTGAAAAAATATGTCTTGTGAAGCGTAGCAGTGGTTGAAAAGGAGACTAAAGTGATGACAACTATAGTTATACGCACCCAACTAGTGGTACTAGACATCGACTAATTTTTCCCTCAAAAAAGAGAGCGCGAGTGCTCGGTACTCCTATTCTATAAACACGAGTCTCATCGACAACAGCGTCAGTGCTACAGCTAGCTCTCCTCCTCGTTTCTCTCTTCTAATTCTAAACTCGTGCCGGCCCGGTGGGCGGGGTGGGTTTGCTCAGCTGCGGCCCCACCTCACGGTGAAAGCGTTATGGTGGAATAAAAATGCCATATACTCCCTCCGTTCATAAATATAAGCCTTTTTAGATACTAGTTCAAATGGAATACATCATCTGAGATGTATGTAGACATAGTTTGAGTGTAGATTCACTCATTTTGCTCCGTATGTAGTAGTCACTTGCTGGAATCTTTAGAAAGACTTATATTTGGGAGCGGAGGGTACTATACTAATAAAACATTAAGGCCACGGCGATGCGGTGCTTGATTACAGGAGGCAAGAAGAAGAGATGCATCCATCGGCAGCGTCCACCTCCTCGACTCGAGGCGCGGCCCGAGCAGCGCCTAAGTAGCGATGGTTTTTCGTGGCGGTCGGCGTGCCGAACAATGGCGTCCAAAGATTCCAGCCGCTGGAAGAAGGCCAGCGTCTTCTGTCTCGCTTGCCTTGTAGTGGCCTATGTAGGCGATTTCCTCGTGAACATGGATGTGCGGTCGGCGGTTTCTTTCATGGCGGTGCTTGCTGGCGGCAGCGGCCTCGAGTGCACATTCTTCGTCGCGACCTCCGGCACTGCGGGACCACGGGGCTTGAAAGAGTTCGTTACCATGTAGGCGATGAGGTGGCGGGCAATGAGGATCCACGGGCTGCGCGGCTGGAAGCGATGCGACAAGGTCGTCGCGCGTTCTTGTGACGGTGAACTTGCGAATGGAGTTGACCATCATGTCGTCCATGCGAGAAGCGAAGCGGTGTCGGCGAGAACTCGATGCTGTGGTCGCCAACACCGTCTGGAAGCGTTGCGGTGCGGGGCGCGAGCGGCGTATGGATGATTTAGCACAGCCATTGCGCTCGCGTCCATCGCCTCCATAGGTGCTTGTGGCTTACGGTCACTTGGTCTTGGATTGGAGTGAGCAGCGTTGCGCGAGACTTGAGAGTAGATGGATTGGAGTGGTGGGGCCTTTATTATATGAGAGTCAAACTCTGTTGCATTCACATCGTCTTGGCTCTATTCGCTTCTCCAATTAATTCCCTCTGCATGTAATTGAGGATGCATCATTGACCGTTCAACGTCTAGGGAACCGCTACCCTCTTCCTCCTTGGCATTCAAGCACCTATGGACCCGTCGGCGGACGAGGTGCCTATGGTGACCGTAAATTTCAAGATGATAGTGCCGTGCGTGTGTGCGTTCATAGGGGTGAGTGTATGCGTGTGTATATGGCGCTTGCGTCATCTTGTGTCAAAAAAACATAAATGCATGTCAAAAGAGACTAGTCAATATACTCAATATTGTGCACCTCGGAGAGAAAGCGATAGAACTAATGCGTATTTATTTACGGTGCATATTCACTCATTTTGCTCCATATGTACTCCGTCTCGGTGTAGTCTAGTCACTTGTTGAAATCTCTAGAAGGGCAAATACTCCTTTACGGTTTACGAGGACTATACTAGCAAGTAGTTATGCGTACTAGTACAATAGTGGGCTCACATAGCAATTTTGTCTCATGCAAGTGCACGGCTATATGTGTGCTCTAATGTTACATAGCTGCAGCGTTAGGTTTGCGCTTGTCTCTTCGCCTCTTGAGAAGGCGAACAATGATGTTACTACTCTGCTTCTCGATGTCGAATCCTTCTGCATGTCCGTCCACATGGCCAGAACGGATAGCTTATTGTAGAAGTACTACTAAGCAAAAGCCTGTCCTCGTTTGCGAGCAACATGGCGCATGGGAGAGGAGAAGGTGTGTAGTAAAATCAAGCTTCTCCTCGTTATGCGAGTTGTGCGACACATCATATGGCCCCACATGCTTGCCTCTAAACTTGGCTGAAAGACCCACATTGTACAATATATTTGCTGCAACCTCTAACATTTACCCACCACAAATTAAAATATATGTGGCCATATGCATCGTTACGATGTAGAGGCGGGGATTCCCTTTAAAAAACAAATTAAAATATATATTCCTGTCTTGACCGGATGGCGTGCAAACTACAATCACCGGGGTGTGGTAGGGCGAAGACTATTTTAATTTTTGTAAAAACTTGAGGCGACCACATAGCATGGAGTCGACCCTAATGATTTTAAGCTTACATGCACGGTACCGCTATCCTAGAATACTCTACATGAAAGCTGCCACCGGCGTCCGGGCTGCGCTTGGCTCTTCGCCTCTTGGAAGTCGAACAATGATGGAGTACTCTGCCTTTGGAGGAGTACTGATGCGCTTCAGCCATCGACACCGATTGAGCTGCTGCATGTCCACAGCGTGCGAGGCGGGCGTGTGTAGCTTCTCCTAGTCTTGCCAGCCACCACGCTCATGGGCGAGGAGGGCGCTCCTGCCTTTGCGTGTATGACAAGTGGGCCCGGCGGTGTGTGGCCAACCTATCATACAGCCAAAGGCAGGTGCGATTAAGTCCGTGAGGAGAGGATAATCAAACTTCGTTGATGTCGAGTTGTGCGACACATCAAAGCCTTTTCGATATACTCCCTCCTTTCCGATTTATAAGGCTCAATTCAAAAATCTCACCAACCAAGTCTTGTAGATGGTGAGTGGTGGAATATTTTTTGTAGTTTGCAAAAGCACCCAATTAGTGGTCTTGTTTTTCTCAAAAAGTATGTTTATCAATGCATTAATTGCAATGCATGCATGCATAAATTACATGCATTGGTCAATTTCTCTTAATACTTGCATGCAATGATTTAATGCACCTTGGAATCTGAACATGTGATGGAAACAACCAAATTGAGCCTTATAAAATGGAAAAACTAAAATTTTGAGATAAGCCTATAAACGAGAAAGGAGGAGTATTTCAATAATTTGCGTTTACCGATGCATTAATTACAACGCATGCATGCATGCGTGACTCTTCTTTTGATACTACTTGCATGTGTTGATTTAATGCACCTTGAAGTAGTACTATAAAATATGTACGGTAAAGCTTTGTAATACCCGGCCCAAGTCGAGATGGTTGTGCGAGGAGGCGAGATCATG